>JAEBDU010003971.1:0-11174 GCA_016802625.1 Heliconius numata | reverse complement strand
TTTAAAATGTTCTTAAAATCCTAATTAAAAATCGACTAAGTCTTTTCATTTAGCAAAAAGTTGGACCTGGGAATACACAAATTGCTAACGCATTATTTAATATTAATTAAGAGTTTTTGAAAACTCCTAACCCACGCTATACAAATTCGAAAATAAAACGTTCAATTGCAATCACATTACTAAAAGAAATACTAGATTTGTATGAACTGTTTAACACTGAATATGAGCGCTAAGACCTTAAGAACTAAAGTTCAAAATAGTTCTAACATAGTTCTAAGTACATTGGTTTTGAACCCTATATTGTCCAGTTGAAGAGTTTTAGTCTTTAGGAAATTTGGATGCGGGTTATACGGGCGCGACCATAAATGACTTGGCGTTTGATGTTCTTCTCTATACCTACATAAAATTCGAATTTTACGATTTAATTTACGCCCACAAACAGAAGCTGGAAGAACCGTAAAATATATTAACTACCGTCTTCTGTTTTAAAGTTACATTATAGATTTTTACAAGAGATAAGTTTCGTTTTAACATGCTATGGCAGTCGTTACTGGGAATGTTTTTTTTTCACTTTCACGCTGCATCCCGCATATAGAAGGGTAAGCAGAAGGAATCTAGTGTTTAGACATTCCGTTTTCCATTTTCACCAGAATTTGATTAGAATAAGAATTTCGACGTAGCTTGATGAGAACATATGGCTTAGTAGTCAGAGCGCTTGGACGGTTTCCAAGAGACGCAGGTTCAAATCCCGCAACGTTTAAAATTTTATACGTTTTCTAAATAAGTATTTTTCTATTCTGAGTGTGGAATAACACTTTAAAAATGTCAAAAATAAGTTCAGTTTTATTATTTATTTATTTTGTCTGTAGAATCATATCTAAAAGTTCTAAAGCAATGTAAACTTGCATTTGGCAGGATTATTGAAATCTGTAGGTATGTGAAATACGAGGGGCGTTGAAACATCTATTTGTATGAAGTACGACTCCACGCCTTTTTCTACTTATTTAATGAAAAAAATATGAAAAAATATGAAAAAATGGATGAAATATATATTTGGAATTATTTAAAACAATGAAAATGGATTTCGTAGATTAAAAGTTGAAGACATAAATGAAAAAATATATAAGTACATATGGAAAAGTTTGAAATTACACTTCTTGATAACTGCTCTGGGTTCAGAACTTCAGACGCCTCATAAAACGCAGCACGAAACGCATAATACCTCGTGCTAGGCCTACCCAGTTTTGTGTCGATGAGACGTTTTTACTCCAGACCCCCCGGATAATATACCAACATGATATCCCTAAGTAATCCTAACCCTATTCTCCCCAATACATATAAATCCACATAAGAACTAAGTTAAAAGACTACATAAATACATACCTAAGAAAACTAAGGGAAAAGATTTTCCAAGAAAACAAATTAAGTGCTAGAAGCTTTAGACGGAAGACCGTTAATAATAACAGTAAAAGTATTAACTATTTTAATGTTTTAATACAAAGCTTACCACGAGCAACGATCCGACGGTCTAACCTAATTTACCTACGGTAAAGTAGAATATAAATAGTAGAGATGTTTGTTGTTTGTATCGATAAATTGGTTTAAGTGAAATAAATTTACAATTGTAAACATTACACTGTGAGTTGGCGGGAATCTCTTGGCGGGATTAAATATTATATATTTTTATTTCTGCGCTCTGGTAACGAGGCAAAGCTCAGTATTGACACGCATTGCTTCGAGACTTTGACGAAAATTGGGGGAACTAGGCATAATTGGGAACTGATTGTCATAACATTAGGTTCCCAGGTTCTCTCTACATAGTAAGAAAAAATAAATATTAATATTAATTGATTTTGCATAAAGAAAGATAATATAAAAAATAGACCGATGAAAAAAAATAGACGAATGAAAGAGACAAATTCCAGTCGTTGCTTTTAGTACTCTGTGTCTGTACACTGTGTCCAAAATGTACAAAAATTGATAAGTTCTAGTTTTCTAGATATGATATAAGAGTTACTTACAGAAAAAAATATAAATAATATCTTTTAAAATAACAAGTTGTATGTAATATATCGACAAACCAGTCTATCCCGCCTTTACCGTAAAATCTGTATAAGAGGGATAATTTGCTCACTAAGAGTATTTATATATTATAAACTTAATAGACATTTTAACATAAAATATTTTATAATACAATTAAATAATTATGTTTTTTTTTTTATTTAAACAGATTGCTAGCATTTTGCGGCTAAAGGGTCATCTTGCATTCTGTTTATGAAGGAATTGTTTGTAATATTTTATGTACGTGTATCTATTACGAATTTGTTATTTTTAGTTTCACGACGTATAATAAGGGAGGCAGAGGGAACCTAGTGTTAAGACACTCCCTTCCCCACTTTCCGCCGATTTCTGGAAAATGTTTACGGATTCTGAATATTGTCATTTTAGTTTCTTCTGTTTATATAAGCTTCTTTAAATATTAAAAAAGACTCTTACTTTTATGTCATGATACCCTTTACAGCATGAAAACCAACACCAACAATATTTTACCTCAACAATACTTCAAACCTACACCGTGTAGTAACCAATAAATTTCAAACAACTATTTCACCTAGTACCTACCTCTATAAAAAAAGTATTAAACGAATCCACCCCAGCATCATAAATCTAACTTAACTTCAAAGTAGCACCTTTCTTTGTGATATCATGGGGAAAAGTTTCAGCTACATGCTTTATTCCATATAACAAGACAGGTTTTGTATCTGATCTCAAGACAACGTTCTCCGCTTTCCGCCCAAATTAGAGAACGCGGAGGTCGCGTATTGTCTTATCAGTTTCAAAATAAAAATAACAAAATTAAAATGATTTCACGACTTTGGGGCCAGTCCTTTCATTTGACTTTGACACCAGTCGCACGTCTCGTATGGTCGGCAACCAGAGTGTACGAAAACCAGAATCTGATCTGAACACCCATCCTCCAAAAAAAAATTACTTATATTAAGCTCCAAATACCTACTGAACGAAGTAGCATAAATCTAAGTTAACCCCAAGTTCGTAACTTCAACAGCCAACTTAATTCAACCCGACTATAACGGTTACTGTATGTATATGTTTATACAAACTTTAACTTCACCTGCAACTATCAAGTTTGGTCGGGTAATATGGTACTTAGAAATGACCGAATTTGCGTATTATTATTTAACTTGCACCCTAATAAATGTTAGTAGCTGTATATCCACTTATATATTTATTGTATCCCACATGGAGATATGTAGGAACAGGCAACCTAGTGTTAAGACATTCCTTTCCCTACGCACCGCTCAATTTTCGAGACATTGAGTGACACGCTGGTGGAACTCAAAGTGAGGAGAAATATACACTTTCTTTCACTTTTTTAAGTACATTTTTATATTATCTTCAAAAACAAAATAATACAATGCCTCCAGTTTTCGGCGGAATGTGGAGAGCGGAAGTGTCCTAATAAGAACGTAGTGTGCCCAGGGGTGCCCAGGTTCCCTCTGCCCACCCTGCTGCTATGTATGAAGCATTTAGAATAGACCAAAGAAATAAATGATGAAATTAAATGAACCAATAATTATACCAATGCTTGATATACTTTTTTAGTTTCAGCACCGCATTATAACGGAACCTTTACTATGTAAATGTAATAGTGGTGTTCCTATACACGCATGTATATTTCAGTGGACGATAAGGTCTATATTAACATGTCAAACACGAGCCACGAGCAAGTTAGAAAGTACACCACTGAATCCTTTATGAGTGTTGTAAATCTAGTAAAATCGTAAATTTTGCTGGCTGACCCGAGGAAAGGGCCCGACCCTTTAGAGTTTAGATGGATACAAGCCCTTACCAAGCGCTTTTAGTGACAAAGTCGAATAGTTTCTACTTCGGAAAATACTGATTTATTGTTTAAAGTCATGTTACTCTTGGTGATAAATATAGATTTTATATGGAAATTTATATTTTTGGGGCCAGTCGTGGTGCAGGAGCATAAGTGTGCGACTGTTAATTGGATAGGGTTGTTAGTTCGATTCACACTCGAGTAAATTAAATATTTAATATTTTCATTACCTTGCTAGTAACGAGGCAAAGCGCGGCGTTGAGTTCTGCCACACGCAATGACGCACCAAAATTTGACGGAAAATGTAAAACAGAAGTTTCTTAATAAGAACGTGTCTTAGCATTGCGGTCCAAGGTTCCTTCTACATACCCAACTATATGCGGCATACAGCGTGAAACTAAAAAAAATAAAGGAAAGATGCCGATGTTACATAATCGAATTAATAACCTCCTCCTTGATAGAATCGATAAAAATACTAATTATTTTAAAATTATATAACCATTAGTTCCTGAGTTAGCGCGCTCAAGCAAACAAACTCTTCAGCTTTTTAGTATAGACAATATTATTTTCGGCAAATTCAAAGGACAATGGTAGTAGTGCTAGTGACAGCAAAGATGTAGGTATAGCTGGAGCAGATCGCGGTCTGAGCCCATTTAAAATTCCAATTCAGACCCTTGATTAGAAAACCACTTCCTTTCAAAATCTGAATCGCCTTGAATTTTAAGCATCTTCAACTGAAACTTGCATAAATTGTTTATTTACATAAAGATTAGTTTAGTTTTAGAATAAAATATATTGGTGTAATTATCTCAAGATCGATTTCAGATATGAGAGATTCAAAATTCTTATACAATTTTTGGTGCAAGTATTTTTCTTATTATAATTTAATAACACTATTATAATATTATACATACGAAAAAAAAACTTAAAAAAACTTTCACCCAAAGCTCTCTTCTTGAACTCCCTTTTAAAAAGTGCAATCATGTCAGATCAACTTATAAAACTTGGTTTATTTTGATGAAATTGTGTACGTTATGAAAGATCTCACGTCTTTTTTCTTAGCAATTGTGGTCCTTATGCTATCGTTATAAGGGCCACAATTTTTACACCTGAAACTTTTCTATTTATGTGAACGTAACTTTTATTAGGGTTCTTTATATGTATATAAAAGTAGGTATGTTTATATATTTAAAACTTATTAAACCATAGCTTCCGCCACTCAACACTCAATGCCTCCATAATTCGGCGAAAAGTGGGAAACAGCATGGAGTGTCTTAACAGTAGGTACCCAGGTTCCCTCTGCCTACCCTGCTATGTTTGGAATACAGCCTGAAGCTATATATTTTTGGACAACTAACGTTTCGAATACTTTGCAATAATCAACGGGTAAACTTGGATCTGCCATTGACCAAGGACTACCACTGAAAATTAATGATTATTGTTCACATATAATGAATCCCCTAAACAAAAATTGAACCCATAACCATCATATCTACAGTCAAATTGACTAAGCCATGTTAGTGTAAAAATATAACAGAACCATTCCAACAAAATCCGTTCAAACTAGTCAATCAACAAGTAAATCTTCTATTTTCTCCCGTCAGTTCGTTAGCACTGCATGTAATTCCGTACATCAGTATATTGCATTCGAGAGCCGTATGTGTAGACTGCAGTCGTAGTTCCTTTGGACTGCACCAAGTTTGAAGAACTCTAAAACATGTGGTTTAGTTTTGCTATCAGTGCTTAGTTCAAATTAGTTTTGGAACAAGCTGTAGCTTTTACAATGTAATAAACAGTATAAGTAAGTAGAAATGAATTAATAGTATTCGGTAAATTGAGAGTAAATTATCTAGGTGATGATAAAAATGTATAAATATAGAAATACTAGCGGCCCGCTCGCGGCTTCGCCTGCGTGAACTACGTTATTATTAATTTCTGTTTCCATGAGTACCTACGTCCTATAAGTGACGTCCATGCAAAATTTGAGACTCCTAGCATTTGTAGTTACGAAGTTTCATACAAACTTTCAACCCCAAAAACAACCCCTTAGAAGTCGAATATTGCAAATTCCCGTCTTAGCGAGCACCTACGTCCTATAAATAACTCCTATGGAAAATTTTACATTCCTAAACACTTGTAGTTTCTGAGATTTCGTGATGAGTGAGTGACCTTGAGTGATTTTATATATATAGATTCTTTTGATAGACCTTATAAATAAATAAATAAACAAACAAAAAAGAACTGCTTACAATGACATTTCATTGGATAAAATTTTGATCTATACGTGACAATTTTATTTATCTTCATCTTTATTGTTTTATATTCATCTCTTGTAAAACGAGTATCAATGTCAACTGTAAACTGTAAAATCATATATTGGAACCCAAATTACACGAATATCTCGTGTGAGAACTCTTATATAATATAACAAAAATTATACATACTGTTTGTTTATTAAATTCTATAATATTAATTTTATTTATCACCATATATTTCTCACTCTCAAGCGAAACTCCAAGCATACCATTCAAAATACATAAACAATATAAGACAAGCTAATAATATTATAATTTACATTCGCACACTCGTATAAAACGACCCCGTCTCGTACAATATGACCATTAAGGCGAGTGCAGACAATACAAAAGACGTTGTAATTTACACCTTCTAAAATATGTATGTACGTTTGTGTATGATATACAGTGTTATCTCCGGTATAAACAATGACACATTGAAATTGCACCTCTTAAATGTGCTTTGGGGATTAAGGTTGGTGCACATTTGTGAATTAGGGCTTTTATGGTGTTAGCGCGGTTTTGGTGTCGGTGATTTTGTTTTGTTTGTGGTCACGTTGGAGGTAAAGGGAGCCTAGTGTTAAAATACTCCGTTTCCCATCTTTCGCTGAATTGATATTTTTTCTTTGATATTATAGATATAAGTATTAGTATTACGGATCTTTATTATGAAAATTGTTCTAACCTAATATTGGCTATTTATCGCAGTTTTTTAATATAGAAATTAAAAATAAATATATTAAAAATATTGGGAATCATAATATCCTCATTCTAAATAAGAGTACATATTATAATTATGCAACTAGATTTGAAACTATGCTGAATTTGAATAATTGCAATTAGTACCTATTTCATTTAGCTTATGGAATCTCATTTACACATAAAATGGACATATTTGGAGCACTTCATTAATGCAGATGTTCTCTTGATTTTGTTACTAAAAAGTTCAAATAAACACTAAATACGAAGCCAAATTCTATAAAACTTCTCGTGAACCAACAGTTTGTGTTCATGACATATGAAATAAAAAATCCTTCTTTACAAGTCCAGTAAAAGAAGGTACGCGAAGACTAATTTTGTGGTGAAATAGTGAAAATCAGTGAGGCCAGTCGTGGTGCTGGGGCGCATAGTGTGACTGTAAGACACTATTGACTCGTTGTGGGTTCGAGCCCCACTCGAGGAAATGAAACATATAACCAACAGTAACAGTTCCGAATCTTAACCCTAGGTTTCCCTCTGCCTACCCCGCCGTGTGCGATACAGTTATAGCGTGAAGTTGATTTGATTTTAATGTTTTTTGAAATCTAAAAAACCTTATTTATCATATTTTTCTAATAAAGGAAGAAGATCAGAACAAGGAGATCAGACTAACAATTATATTATATTCTAGTGGTAATAAAAGAAAAATAACATGATTTAGATACCTCATGTAACCTCAACCTTACATGCAGTGTATTCATAAATAGTTAGAATATTCCCAGAATAAGCTTAAACGTAGACTTTGTCGATGCATATTAAGACGACAGTAGAATATGAGATACGATAGTGGTTATCTATACTAGAGGTATAATATGTAATATCTATAATATTAAGCCTTGGCGTAGGGGCGCAAGCGTGCTACAGTAAACACAATGGTTGTGGGTTCGATCCCCATTCGGAGAATTGAAATATTTATCTTCATAGCTCTGGTAACAAGGCATTTAGGTCTTGAGAATTGGGCGAAAAGTGGAGAACGGAAGTGTCTGAATGAGAACGAATGTCTTAATACTAGGTTCCCAAGTTCCCTCTGCCTACCCTGATCATATTTCATTAATGTATTCCGACGAAGCCACAAACGAAATTCTGGTATTCTATAAGTCAGCAAAATACTCCATCACGCCTTTAAGATGAATCTAGTGCAAAGACACTCTGCTTCCCACTTCCCGTTTTTAGTCGCACGCTGTCACTGTTGCCACGGCAGCTCCAATTCTATAAGTTTAAATAAAACGTAGAAAAAGGAATAAAATATCACAAATCCGAAAATAAACACATAAAAATAACATAAAATGTTAAAATTAACACATAAATATAACCAAAACGTATTTTGTCCAGACATTCATAGTTCAATTACGCTCACCACCCGACCACGCTCTACTGACTTTAAATGCGCTATATAAAGCTTTTAAACAAACATCAGTTTTCATTGTTTGTATTTTATATTAACTAAAGCAAATTGTCAGAGGCCTTCGAGGAATGGATTACGCGCGGCGTTGAGTTACGTCACATATGAGGTCGTTAATTTGAGTTTAAAGTTGATTAAGGATTGTGTAAACACTAGATTCTTCGTTATTTACCTGCTATGTTGCGCAATTCTGATATAAATTTCGGCTTTACACTGTATTATGCGCATAGCAGGGTAGGAAGAGGGAACCTGGGAACCCAATGTTAAAACAATTTTTTTGCCTATCCATTATGACACTTCTGTTCCCACTTTTCGCGGTATTCTTGATCCAATGCGTGTTGAGTACCGTAACTAGACCCCGCACGGAAGTGAAAATATTAAAAACATATTACATTCCCCTAAGTGCGAATCGAACCCACAAAACGCGTTTACAATAACACGGCTGTAGGTCCCGATTCTAAAATAATAAATACACTAATACAGGTTTAATTTAAGCCAGCTACCAATTAGTATAAGTATATATGGGTGAAGACAACTTAATCAAGACACTGTCGATTTGTTAATTACCGAGCAACACTGTAATCTGTCTGTTGAATTATCTCCTAATATCTATAAAGGGAATAACATTGGAATAAGCAATGTTAATTATATTATACGAATTCTTGTATTAAAATCCATATAGCAGAGTAGCTAGTGCCAAAACACTCTACTATCTGTCCCAATTCGAGACACTCGGTGTTGAGAAGCGAAGCTCAACAATCCATTGCACCACGATGACCTCGATATTATTTGTATTGAAAATATTATTTTCGTACCGATGTAGATATAAAATCATTTTTGTTTCTTTGTCATTAGATTTCAGTTTTTTTCTTATTTGAATGAGCATATTTCCCATTTGTGCCATTGCTTCCAAGTCAGAAGCTCGTTCGATCCCCACTCGAGGCAATGAAATATTTATTTCAAATTTATATTTTTCGCTCTGGTGCATATCTCAACACTAGGCTCCTTCTGTCTATCCTGCTGTGTATGGGATACAGCGTGAAGCTGAAAAAAGATAATATATATTGTTAGAGGTAAATGAAACTCGTATTTTACCTGGATCCCTTCTAAGCATTTAATCTATTTTTGTTTAACTTACCTTTTCACCGATCAATCTCCTTCGTCCGTTCTCCGCTCAACTTGACTGGTGAAGTGATTTCCGCACTATAACATGTTTTAACAGCCAATAACTAAATATCTGATATTATTTTATAATATTTACAAAGGTGGTACAATGGTGGTTATACTCTCATTAAAAATACATAAAGAGGTAAAAATCTACATGTATAAAATAAACGAAATTATTTAGGACAGGTGGAAAATATATGGCAGGTAAAAGACAGGAAAGTGTTTCTATGACGCTAGGCTTCCCCCTTCAGAATCTCTTGAAGTCTTGATGTCTTAATTACTCTTACAACTCTATGTTTTCCACTTCTGTTTATTTTCATAAAAAATGTAAAAGTTACTTATTTTTTTATATATCTCCATATACAATAATTTCACAGAAAAATAACAAAGACCTTTTTTATTATTTTAAGAATTAACAAGGAAATTTAATACAAACGAAGCCTTAAAGTACATAAAACGCCTTACCAAACAAATTATCCGCACACGAGCACCGCGCTGATTAATTAAGATGAATATTTGTGTCTAATTAAATCATCTCATGCGTGCTCGCTGCTGACAGATACGATTTTAGCAACATGTCGTGCGGACGTATCGGGGTTTTCTTCGTTTTCATCATTTTTCACGTTTATGTAAGATTTTCCTTTTTTTCCTTTATTGTACTTTCACGCTTTATCACGTATTTAATGTTTTGGATAGAGAGAAATTAGTGTTAAGGCACTTCCTTTTTCGCGTTACGCCCCCATTCGTGATATTGCGCGTCGAGTAGCAGGACTCAAGCTGCACTTTGTCGTCAAGGAAATGAAAATAATTTATTTTTCTAAGTGGAAATGAAACCCACAGCAATGGAATCTATAGTCTCTTTGCCACAATTGCCTCGTATTTCTTCTAATTAATACTTCTATAAACTTAAACATGTATTAACATACATTATATGTGAATAATATTTTTTAAAATTATAAGGAATGATTTTTACAGAACGCTTCAGGTCAAAAATTATTAATAAGTAAATTAGCGGCTTCTAGGGAAGATACAAACAGAAACACAGGTATAATTGCATTGCTCTTGCAAAAACAAGACGACAACAACATCGAAGAAGTCGTTTATGACGTAGAATCTGTCGATCCTCCACATGATGAAAAAGTTTATAAACTGTACCACATTATGAGGGTAAATATAAAATATATTTATTAATAATTTATTTAATCATAAATTAATCGGCTGTGATTTCGTTTCAAACTCGAAGGAATTAGTTTTTTACATTTATTCGCTCTGGTAAGAACAAAAAGCGCAGCGTTGATTCGGGTAGCAGTTGAAAAATAAGGAGCAAAGTGTCATGTATTAGTAAGTTTTCCTCTGCCTATTCTTCTATATACCGGATACAGCGTAAAGCTAAAATGAAAACAAAAATAAATCAGTTAGGTAGAGACAAGGCTCGGATTCTGGAGACAAGGGTTAATGTGCATTTTAAAGGGCTGCTTAAGCCTAAACTTTAAGAGCCGCCGCCACGAGCTGTTTTCCTTGTGAGAATTCATTGAAGGCTAAGGTGTTTCCTCTTAATTAATTGGTAATATTGGTAATATTTGGTAAATGTTATTTTTTCAAATTTTAAGAATCGGTAAACGATTATTTACATTTGAAATTGGAATAAATTAATTTCATTTCACAGAATACCCAAGAAAATGAAGATTTA
>JAEBDU010003967.1:0-19416 GCA_016802625.1 Heliconius numata | reverse complement strand
ATTTTAAAATATTTTAATAGGCTATATTTTTTTATAATTTTCCGAAAAGAGGAATAACTAACCATATACTCGCCAGTCAACATATGTACATAGTCCATTAGTAAATCTATTTATTGAGCGCGTTTCATTTTCAACCTTTTAGTATCTTTTATTGGTCTCGGTGTGGAAAGAGATTATCAATGTTCTATCGTGATTTATATGGCAGTATTCTTTGTAAATATGCGTATGAGTTATTATTTACTATTGTATTTTTTTTTTGTAAATATAGTGTGACAGTACATTTTATTTTTACAACCTCGTTTGAGGCTGCAATATACGATCTCGTTTATGAAATTTTTCTATATAATTTGTATTTTACTGATACCATGATAAAATTGAATGATTTGAGTCCTGAAAATTAACTTTATATTGTTTTTCTAGGTTTGTTTTTTTTATTTTTGGCACACGAGTCAACGCATGAGTCCATATTAAAGATACGGAAGGTTGTAATTTTTGTAGGTATTATCCCTTTTTGAAATGCTTGTATTATATAGATGGAATCGGACATATTCTTATATTGAAGAAATTTTAAATAAATTACTAAATATATATAATATGCATTTTAATTTGTCTTTCCCTTTTATTAAATTATATAATTTAATAATTAAATTATTATTATTTCAATAAAATTGTAGTTTATATAAATAAGAAGTTAATTTAAATATTTGAAATTAAAAAATAAAAATGAAAATTTATAATAAAAAAAAAAAATATTGTAATTAATTACTTTAGTTCAGTTCTCTATCTAATACTTTTTGAAAAGTAAATAATAATTATTAATACTTAAATTCATATACAAAAAAAAATATTATTAAGTTCACTCTACTGGCTTTTATTTATTAATCAAGACAGGACTTTTTTTCAGTTCCTCGTTGTATCTGTAGAATAGTGTAGCATGATAGGCAACTCGACTTCAGAGTGAAGATACGAAAAATTTAAAATAATTTCATTTTCTCGAGAGGAATCGAACCGACAGAGAAAATAGGACATCGATTCAAATAACACAAATTACACCATTCGAATGTTTGGTACATTTCAAAATTTAAGGACGACGATTGTAATTCATAAGATGTTATTGAGTACATTTTTAAATATAATTAAAAAAAAACTTTTAGTTACGATTTACAGCAGTAATGTAATTTAAATTCGTTATAATTAATGATATTTGTCGGACTATAGAAAATTTAAATATCAATTAATATTCATGACAAAGATTAGCGAAATATATGGTTTATTGGTAATTACATGTAGATAATACAAATTTTATGCAAGCATCGATGTACCGACATCGAGGCGGCTCGTTTGATTTTGTCATTGGTATTTGGTTTTACTGAATTACATTTTTGTCAGAATATAACTTCTACATTAACAGGATCTAGGAAATATTTCGTATCGAAGTTTGTTTTTGTCATTCTGTAAAAATGTAGTATATGATAGTGTCGAGGCAAAGCGCAGCGTTTAGTTGCGTCACTCACACATTCGTCGGAAAGTGGGGAACGGAGTGTTTTACCTAAGTTCCCTCTGTCTACCCTGCTGTGTGCAGGATCAAATTAGGTTGTATCTGATTTGATTTTAAGATATTACATAGAGTTTAATATTATATATTTTTTTATTCAAATATAAATATGAAGAATAGAATATATAATATGATCAATTAAAGGATTTAAACTGAGCCCTATAGTAACTAGACTCATCTGTCGACAGTTGATTGAAAATCGATCAGTGCAGCGATTAAAGCTCGCTCTCGCCCGTGCAGGTGACCCTTCATTTACACTAACTTGTAATGTTGTTAAACATACAATATTAGAATACCATCTGTATATGATATAATAATTTAAAACTTATATCATCATCATAATCATCACCCTGTCCTCGTCCACTGCTGGACATAGGCCTCTCCAATGGCACGCCACTGAGCTCGATCTTCAGCTCATATAAATTATATAAATTTAGCATAAACTTATATAATTTTAGCATAATCTTTTCACAATATTAAAATACTATTTGTATATGAAATATAATTTAAAAGTTATTTCTTTTTTGCTTCAGCTTTTTATTACCGACATGAATTTAAGGAGTCAATTTTAAATATAAATTTAATATTAAGAATTAACTAAACACAGTATAAATAAACGTAAACGTAGGTAACTGTAAACGTGGCGGTTCTGGATTCGTTCCCCACTCGTGAATATGAATTATAATGCGGCGTTGAGTTCTGGCACTCAATGAAGGAGGATGGAGGAGGAGGGAAGTGTCTTAATGGAAATGCGATGTTTTAACACTAGGTTCTCAAGTTCCCTCTGTCTACCCTGATATGACCCTGAAATAACTTAGAAACTAACTAAAACAGTTATATTTTCCCAATACAATGTCGATATTTTATAAAGTAGCTAGACACTTTTGAAAAATATAAATTGTATAGACATAAATACAAATTTTAAAAGCTGTTTTTTTGAAACTTTTTTCTCGGGAATTATAAGATATATTATAGGTTCCCGTTTCATCAAGACATAATACGCTGTAAGGTTTCGCTAGAAGATCAGTATATGATATCTGTGTGTGTTTAATAGGAGCTGAAAAACGAAGTGACTGTTATGTATTTGTTCTGCAAAAAAACATAAAATTGTCATATATAAATTACTTTTTCTATTTAGTACAATCATGTATCCTATATACTGTAAAACGAGTTAGATTACAGTATATTTTAATCCAATTAATAAAGAGATGAGGCCATCGATCGTATCGCAATGGGACGTTCGTGTCTGTAATTGCGATGGTAGAGGGTTCAGTCCCCACCCGAAGTAATGAATTACTTTCATGTCCTATTTTCTTACTACCCCATAAGAATTATTTGGTGCCATTGATGAAAATTGGAATGAAAGACACTTATATCAATAAAAAAAACGTAAGTGTCGGTATAATTTTATTACCATATGCCTACTATATATATGGAAAACCATTAAGCTACATTGGCCAAACTATAAATTGTTATTATGATTTTATGTTTGAGCTCTATAACTGTATTTGAGACTGTAATAATAGATAAGCTAGGTTACCTGAGTCGTTCCTATTTTTCATCTGCAGTGGCCCCCGGAAGGCCAGTCCAAGTACCAAGAGGAAGAACCAATGCAAACCAAGCTTGCACGTCTATAGGGAGGAGCAAACTGTGCGTAGGTAGACCGTTACTTCCTCATATCTATTAAAGAAGCTTAATAATGTTTGCATTTGCTAATAATCTTATAAATATACAAAATTTAATATATATTCATTAATTTACAATATAAGGAAGTCAGTAGCACAAGGAAATGGTTAATCATGGTGGTTTTCGGTTGCAATTTGGGTTGCATTTTACCACGTAACTATGGTAACTCGGTGAGCGTGGGCGGGGAGGTGGTGTTTTCAGGGTCTAGGTCACGCCCCGGTGCTGTGCGCGCAGGCGCGGGCCGCTGCCGGGAAGGAGCTTCAAAGCTCGTCAAAGCTTGCTGGTGGCAAGCCAGGGATCCGTCGGATGCGAAGTATACCATATAAATTGTGATAAGTGTTTTTTTTAGTAAGTGCAGTGAGTGAAAATCGTTGAAGTTTTGTGATCTGTGCTTTAGTTGTGGTGTATTTCTGTGCAATATAAGGTATTTTCATTTAGTCTATGCTTTTTTTATAAGAAATTATTTTTTGAAAATATTACTGCAATATTTTAAAACGCATTACAATATTATATACATAATGTAAAACCTGTAGTATAAGAGAATTGTAATAAAGAAATATTTATATATTTCCTAATTACCTACGTATATATTTTCAAAATTGTACAATTAAAGAAACTCGAAACTAAACAAGTAGATACCTACAACTAGGCTCGGCATATATTATTCTATGAAATCACATTTACTATTGCAAAAGGCGAACTAGAAACATAAAATATTAGGTCTAAAAACTGCTATCCGGAAGTAAAATATAAATGTTTTTTTTTTATTTACAATATTCACCTTTTATCCAAAATTATACCAATAGGCCAATATTGTCTAATATTTAATAATAATCAACACATCACTATCATTATTTATGCAGAAATAAATAGAAAAATCGGATTTATATATACATATACGTTAAAGAGAAAGACTAATTAACTAGTAAATTACAATCATATATTAGTAAAGTGACATATATCTATCTATTTTATCTTTTTCTTCTTCCTGGCGTTTGTTTTCTGCCTTCATGCTCAACCTAATCCAGTTTGTACTTATATATACTAACCTAGCCTAACATATCCCTCCTACTAAAATAATAAATATAAAAATTTGTAAGGATGGATGTTTGTTCAGCTTTCACTTTCAGAGCAAACATTTCAGTAATGTAGCTTATACCTCATAATAACTAATAAATAATTTATGCAAACATTTTGTATAATTTAATAAATATGGGCGTTTTTTTTATAATATATAAAATATTTAGTAATATATAACATATATATTAGTATATTATAGTTACGTCTGCCACTTCCAGTGCATCAGCTCTCAATGCTAAAGCATGTTTATAACATGCTAAAACATATATTGACTAAAATAATATTAAGTATGTGCCATATAAATATTCTGAATAGATTTACCAATACAGTAATGCAGTAGTAAACATGGTATTTAACATTAAAGACTTAGGTAGAAAGGCAGACAGAATATAAAGGATAATACTAGTGTTATACTTATATCTTTAACAATTTAATACATTTGAAAAGAATAATAGGTATATAGAATAGCTATCACAAATATTATAGGCACAATTAAAGACGTTTTGTTCCTGTACAGGTAGTGTTATAGCGTGTTCAGTGGCGGAACTCAACGCTGCGCTTTGCCTTGGCACCAAAGCGAAGAAATGGTAAAGTATAAATTTAAATAAATATTTCATTTCCTCGTGTGGCGATTGAAACCCACAACTAGCCGCGATTACAGTCACACTTCGTGCCCCTACTACGCCACGATGGATGCGATGGAAGATAATCTGATGGAAGATTACCTATATTAAGTTTTATATCTTAATAATCCGGAAAATTATTTAGGCGATAAATGCTTTTGGCCTTTAAGCTGAAAAGAAAAACTGTAAAGCACAAAATACCAAGCTTTAATTTAATCTAAGCTTATGAAACTTAAATTTGGTATATTGGCTAAGAATAATTGATACGAATATATTATAGAGTTCCAAAAAAAATTCGCATATTTACTAATTTGAAGAAGATGAGTTAAAAAAGTGACTAGGAACCACAATACATTTTAACATCTCTTCTCTTCATACAATAACAGGATAGAATAAAAAAGTATTATTTGCGTGGTTTAATATAACGATAATAGAAACTAAAATACAAATAAATCAAGTGCCTTTAGTTCAGTTCTGTTCGTAGTTTACGGTGTTCCGAGGGTGCCAATCAAATATTTTTCTATTTACATAATCAATTAATATATTTTTGTGATGGTGACATTATATTGGTGGTGACATATTTTCTATATAAAAATAATGAATATTTTATCGGGATTAATTAAAACTAGAGATGTGTATGAAAAAAGTAAAAAAAATATTTGTAACGAAATGAAATGGAAAAGAGTCAGCTCGCATAATACAGGACGTGTGTTGAACATAACGTTCATTTTCAACTTTCTCAATCACATACATAAAAAATATTGCATTTAAAATAATAAATTAAAATTTTTCATTTAAAGAACAAACACGTTGTGTAAGAAAGTACCAAAAATACTTCAGAAATTAAACTTACTTTTATAAAAATATTTTTATGCAGTTTTACGAATACATTAAAGCTAAATTGATCAATAAAATTACATTTATTTTACATGTATTGTATTCCTAACAATTACATTAGTCTTTAGGAAGTAAATATCATTTTAGAACGAGCATAATTACACTGTACTCTATATTTACACAGTTCATATAATCTACGACACATAGCCCGCCATCTAATAGGTCCCCAACAAGGTCAATCCAGTGGTTTCCTGGCTGAAGAATTTCAGTTTTTCGGCCACGTGCCTCCCATTGATGCGTACAAGTGAATGGGGGACGGCCAGATAGTCCGCCGGCGAAGAGCCGCGCGCACGCCGCGCTGCCAGCGCACCGCGAGTGAACCCGCGACCCGCACCACCACCATTCGCTGGCTTCTATCAACAGTACTAGATATTGGTGCGTCTATTTATATTTCTTCCTCAACCTTGAATTAGTTTCATTCATTGTCACTTATCGAACATTTTACTAATTGGCGAAACTAATGGTGATTAACGCCGCTAAATGACTTGTTTTCACGGTTTCGGTTATTCTTATTTTAAAGTGAACGTTAAATTAGAAGCTTGTTTTAGATATTATGATGAGGTGACGTGATGACAAAAAGTAATAACACGGTTGCAATAGATCCTTTTTATATTTACAGTTATATACGAAGAAATACTATTGACAGGAAATTAAAGTTGTCAGTAGGGCCGGCTGGGCCACTGGCAGGCTAACAGTAGCCGGGTCCCGTTGTTCTGTGTTGCGGGCGACACTCGACACTCGACACCGACACCGCCCGACACTACGACAAACCGACACACTGCTTGTAGGAAGTGCTCGGTCTCGGTACGCAGTTATCGGCATCAGAACAAGCCTTGTCTGTAGCAGCTCGAACAAGCTCGTGCCATTTGCCATAAACAAAAAAGCACTCCGGAATACGGTTTCCTTGATAAGATAACTCCCACAAAGGGCTACCAGAACTCACGCGTGTTTTGTAAGAATTATGACCATTATATAGTTTAAAAGCCAATATGACAGTGCTTTTAGAATATTAAGACTGTTATCCATGTGGCGCCAGACGGTTTTTTCGTTATGTTTCAACGTTAAAAGGTTAGGATTAAAATATTTGTTTTCAATATAGATGCAATATATAGGCTGGGAGACACTGGGAGTTCGGTAATGTAAACTTTGTTGTGTATAACGTAGTGCTGTTAATGATTTTGTCTTAGAAGCGCTGCGAAAGGATTCGCGGAATTTAAAATTCGTCGAATGACAGGAATATTTAGAGGTTCCCGGGAGTAGACATAAATAATTGGAGTACTAAATGATTTTTCATTATAATACCTACTTTATACCTATTTTATATTTGAACTGTGTAAAATTGCTTTGATAAAATCTTGTTAAATATTTGCCTTTTCATATTTCAATAGAAAACATAATATATAAAATATAAAGTAATGAATGAATTCAGCAAGTTCGTTGGTGAGGTGACCGTTGCTCGATAGCGGGCGTCGGGCGGGAACGCGACCTCGCGAGATAAATCTATCAATGAAGCTGATAAGGGGACCGCGTGTCATGCCGCAGGAAGTACCCTGACTCCGCTCGTACACTCCGAACACTTTGAACTCTTTATTGAAATAATCTCTTTTAAAATAAACACACATACATGGAGAGACATTTAAAGAGAAATTAATCCCAATAATTTACTTTAAGACATTGCCATTCTATATGTTGTAATATAAAAAAACTATCAATAGAGTTAATATCTTTTTGCAAATATAGATGGCTTTTGATGAGGCTATTATAAGATATTATGCAGTCGAACTTTTCCTTGACTATCCTTTCTTACTATTTTATAAAGGTTTTTCCAAAATACTGTAAAATTGTTTCGTCTACGAATTTATAATTAGGGCACTAACAATTTTTAATTGACGATAAAGTATGCGAATAAGCATTAGTTAGTCTACAATATAAAAGTGTATAAATCACGACGTGTCTTAAATTATGCGGATATTGGAGAACAGAGAGCGAAGACCGTGCAAAGTGGAGTAGGTTGAGTAGGACGGCAGACCCTGGCAATAGCCGGGATTAATGACAGGAGGAAGAAGATTGGAGAACAGAGAGTTTTATAGTATTGACCTATAGGACAGGCTTTTTGATTATGGGTGGCTGAATCTGATAACACTTTACTCTGTCTGTCTAAGCTCCCCATTGCATTTTATAATAACTGTATCCTGTAATAACGCTGTATCCCGCATACAGCAAGGAACGCAGAGGGAACCTAGTGTTAAGACACTCCGTTGCTCACTTTCTGCCGAATTCTGAAGGCATTGCGTGTTGAGTGGCAGAACTAAAAGCCTCGACATTAGAGCGAAGAAATGGCAATATAAATTTAAATAAATATTTCATCTCCTCGAGTGGGAATCGAACCCACAACCAGTCGGTTTTACAGTTACACTTTGTGGCCCTGCGCCACGACTGGCCTTACAGACATCAAAACATAGTAATATATATTAATTTTATAGGCCATACTATAAAGCAGTCTAAATGCTATTTCTCGCGTATGTAATACCACTTAAACGAAAGATAAGTTCAAATTAACAGACAACTAGATCGATATGTCGACACAGTTTGCAGTTTTATTTTTAGCTTTACAATAAGCAGAAATATAACTTAATAACTATTAAAGTTTTTAATTTTATTTAAATTTTGATAATTCAATACATTTACCGTACTAATTCTTATGAAATTACCAGAGTTAAAGAAAACATATTTTTTTCCAAATTAACATTTGTATGTAATATTGCTAAAGGCTAAAAGATAAGTCACTGCTATATTACGAGTGTTTAAATTCTTAACATATTATTTAAGAGACATTAACTATGTAAGCAACGTAGTCATTTAAAATTAATTAATATCTATTTACTTAGTTGAACCTAGTGTTATGACAATCGGTGCCCCATTTTCCGCCGAATTCTGGTGGCACTGGCGGAACTCAACGCCTCGTTTTGACTCGACACCAGACCGAAGAAAATGAAAATATTAAATACTAGCGGCCCGCTCGCGGTTTCACCCGCGTGAACTATGTTATTATTAATTTCTGTCTCCATGACTTACATTATATATTACGTTTACATTATACGTTTAGTACGTTACGTTACGCATTACGTAGTATTTATACGTTTCATACAAACTTTCGACCCCAAAAACAACTCCTTAGAAATCGAATATTGCAAATTCCCCTCTTAGCGAGCATCTACGTCCTATAAGTAACTCCTATGCAAAATTTCAGATTCCTAGCACTTGTAGTTTCTGAGATTTCGTGATGAGTGAGTGACCTTTCGATTTTATATATATAGATTTCATTTTCTCAAATGGGAATTTATAATGAACTCGATTTAATATAATTATAAATTTTATTAATGACTTAATCACAAAAATAATAATATATCAACATACCGTACCTGCAGCTCTTCAAACGCAGCTCGAATAAGGGATTCATATAGCGTTGCCACTATATCTAACCAGCTAATTATTTATTTGTTCTCGTTATTTCTAGTTATCAGAGCCGGAAACCCTAGTTTGGCATGAGACCAATGTGTTTGCGAAGCGCATAAATGTTTATGTTATTATATGCAAATAAGGATGTTTCATGTCAGTACTGTATTGTCTTCGGACGTCTTAACTACGATTATAATATGTTGGTATCTTATACTTTTCTAAAGGCGTTGTAGTTCTTTGTAGAAGCTAGTTTCCTAATATTTTATAATAAGTAATTTTTATTCTTACGACGACGAATGTGAAACAAGACTCATATAATAGAACTCATATGATTACAAATTTTACTAATGACAATTAAATGTTGTATATGTAATATTTGTTGATACAGTCATCTACACTACACTATCTTTGAAAACACCATAAAACTATAAAAAAAATACGGCGTACGTTTTTGTAAAAAAACTAAAGTCATGAAGTAGGGGTTGAGAGTTTGTATGATTTTTTTTTTAAATTGGCACCGATTTTTATAAAATTTGAAATTTAGACTTTTAAAACTATTACATTGAAAACGTGTTTCATGGTTTTTTAGAATTCATCCCTAAGGGTGCAAAAAAGCAGGCGAAACTGCACGTTCCGCTAGTTAATATATATTAAAATAATAAAAATTAAATTTTCATTACTCCCAAAAACTACTACTTAATTACAGAAAAGCCATCTGTCAGTAGCCAATTGAACATGAAGCCTCGCTCAGACCATTATGTGCACGTTTGGTAACAGGTAAATTGTGTGTTTCGTGACACCCATGTTAACACCAAAATTAAAATGCAGCGTAGGTTGCATAACCCACTTATGGCGGTTGACGAGGCGACGGAGATACCTAAACAAATCGTTATATTCAATTCAAAAATCCTCAATTATATGACCGGTAGGCGGCACGCGGACGACCGAAGGACGTTTTACCTTTTATCGAAAATGACCAATTAACATAATAAGGAGTTAAGCATAAACAATAATTTATTGATATATGCCTTTTCAGTACTAAGTGTAGTCTTACGTTTTTAATTTTATCATCGTAATAAACCAATGTAAGTTTCAAAAAACAAATAAAAACCTTTCCAATATATAGCCCAACTCATAGAGTTTGTAGCTAATTTAATATTCAAATTTCTTATTAGTCTAAAAAACTTTAGTTAGCGTTATATGCACATTTTTTTAATGAATTAAACTACAAATATAAGTTAATGGTATTTTCTATGAAATACGTATAAATTTTTACGAAATGTAAAATTTTAATTTTTTTCTTCGTAAGTTCTCATGCCAAATTTCATGACTTTAGGTCCACGGGAAGTTCCCTATAGGTTTTAATTACGCGGCGATCTTCATACAAAACGCAGCAAAAACGATGCAAAACTTAAATATTCGATATTAATGTCAGCTTGATACCTCCACGCGATCTGGAGATAAATGGTCTTGGAACGGTCCACAAAGTGATTCTTTAAGAGTTCCGTTTTTACCATTTCAGGTACGGAACCCCAGAAAGTATCTGAGTATCATACATATTAAATAGATAACAACATTAAGAGTAACTGTACGTAATTCGTTTCTAAATATATTGATATTTTGTTTAGCTTCACGCTGTATCCCGCATACAGTAGATAATCTAGTTTTAAGACATTCTGTTCCCCATTTTTCGCCGAATTCTGAAGAGATTGCGTGTTGCGTGGCGAAACTGAACGCCGCGCTTCATAATAGGCAATACTAAATAAAATCAAGCTTTTATTTAGTTCATTGGTTTTATACTACATCTGGGTTGTAATTAAAATGTAGGTACAGTGTAATATGTTGTTGATTCCAGGAATGCATAGCCCTCTGAAAGTTCTGTGAAAGCGTTCCAATTATGCACTGGGTATAACTCGTTGAAGCGTAATCTCATGTTATAGAAATAACCAAATTAACAAATGTTCATATGGATTTCACAATTTCAGGAAATGGAAATAATTTGATAATAATGAAATTTTATATAGTGTTAAAAGTTAATTCTCTCTCAGCTTCACGCTTTTCACACAGTCTTCTCAATACTTTCCCTTGAATTCTAGAGGCATTGCGAGATGAGTGGTGGAACTCAACGCCGCACTCACACTCTTGTGCCCCGGCGTCACAAATAGACACACTAAGCTTAATATATCAAAATATTTTTAAAAATACGGGCCATTTACTATTCTTTACTTTTTTAAACAATCCTTTCATTATAATAGTAACTGATAACGTTTATTATTAAGCATTTGATAAAAATTAGTCTGCTTTTCTTAAATTTTAGTAGTTTAGTTTCACCTCAAATAAGGTGCTCACCATAACTAACGGTTGCATAACACGTTCCGCTTTCCACCTGCCCACGTGTGGCGGTGGGCTCAGTATTTGGTACAGCCTCTGAGCTTTGCGAAACTGATGCGTGGGTGATGTTGCCTTTGGTTTTATTGTACTACTATCATACATATTTCTAATTATTAATTATGTAGAACGTTTGTTCGTTTAGTAATATGTTAAAAGGTTAAATAAAAGTAGATTTTGTATTGTTAATTAGGTGAAATGATGGCGGTTTTGAAGTTATTTTAAAAAAATATATATTTTCGCTACATTGATTGTTATGCAATGTATATTAATAAATCAATTAATAAATTTTGTAAAACTTTTCAAAATGGCTGTTCAAAATTTATATATTATACTATAATAACAATTTCATAGAAAATTTGTTCTACCAAAAGCTTACATATTGAAAAATTATATATTCAACGTGTCTAAATCATCATAAGAACTAGTAAAACGCGACTTTGTTTTTTTAATATTTACCTTCTTAGCGCATCCCGCACATAGCAGTGTACGTAAAAGGAACGTGGGAACCTAGTGTTAAGTTCTCCGTTCCGCTCCTCATTAGACGCTTCCGTTGCCCACTTTTCGCTGAAATCTGGAGGCATAGTGTTTAAATGGTAGAATTCATCCCCTTTTTTTAATAAATTTAATACAATAACTTAACAAACAAAAAGAAAACAGTTAGCACCTAACGCTAAAACATTAACTACAAGAATATGAATATAATATCTGTGATCGTTGAGCTTGTGTAAGCTGTCAGGTGGGTGGCAAAGCTGTATAGGAACCATTTAGTGCAAGTGTGGGACCGGCACAGCCCGCCGTGGGAGCGCCCCCGCGGTATAAAGTTATACCGCCTATTATTTTAGTATTGCCTACAAATTATCGTACTCACTGAATAATTATATTGAATACTTACCTGAATGTTCATGTAAGGAATAATAAACTAAAATCAAATTTAATCAGCTTCACGCTGTATCCTGCACACAGCATGTTAGAGGGAACCTAGAGTTAAGACACTTCGTTTCCCAATGTCTGCTCAATTCTGGAGGCATTGTGTGTTGAGTGGCGGAAATCAAAACCGCGCTTTGCCTCAACACCAGAACGAAAAAATTAAAATATTAATCTGATTATATAATTGTAATATTAGGTACATATATTAAAAATCGATTGTTAAGTTGCAAATAAGAGAATTACTAATAGAGTTTGATTAAGATGTACCTATAATTTTAGAGGATGTCTGTGTTCAACGACATTGGATATTTGGTATAAATCGAAAGAGGACAAAGCGTGGATGTCTTTACAGTGATAAAGCAAAGATTTTAGTAGTACAAATTTTACCATTAAAATTGAATCATATAATTATAAAAAGCACAAAATATTAGTCAATTTATGAATGTATTGAAACAAAAGCAGAATAAAAGCTTTATGTACTATAGCTACAAGTTGTGTATTTTTGAGAGACGTGTAACGGAATAACAAGAATTGGCCATTAAGATACACTACATCTTATAATTTGATTTGCGATAATAATTTCCTTCCTGATAATGATAGAATGACATCATTCTGCTTCTGTTTTCTGATGGTTGAGACAAAATGATTCTAGGGAATGACTTAAAACTTAAAACAATATTGAATGACTTAAAACTTAAAAAAACAGCATATAAAATTTATATTTTACAATTTGATTAAAACTTTTTAAACATTTTTCACAATTTTAAAATACGATACATACTCGTATATTTAATCTATATACACTAGCATTACAATTTGACAACTTACTAAGAAAAATTGAGTGACCTATCTATTATATTTTTGATTTATTCCATATGAACATTAAAATCAATAACAATAAATAATTAACACCCTCATATCATATTAATCAAGTTTCCCAATGGCACCGTAATGGCACCCCCGTATCGCAATCGAAAGGATTGTACCAATATTTCGGTGTGTCAGGCCGCGGGGTCGTCGACCGCTTACTCGCAGTGCGTGCTATTTCCAGCGCGAGCGCACCCGACCGCTTCCGAGCTCGCACGAACCTTGTAAACAAACATGGCGGATCTGTCATTCACTAATTCATTCATCCACGATCATTGTTTGACAAATTTGACAATACAATGTTACTTCGCGTTGCGTTTTGTAATTAATATTTAAGTAAGTGTTTACTTATCTTCTGATTGTTAAATGTTAAAATAGTGTTTTTATCAAAAAACCTAATTAAAATTCAATTGTTTTTAGATGACTTTGAGTAGTTTTTGTTTGAGACTAACACAAAAATATATTGTTAATATTTAACGCTTAACAAATATTTAATTAATGTTAATGATTAAATGAGCTAAAATATTAAACATTGGTTTAGTATCTAAAATTAGAAATTAAGTAACTTTGCATTGAGAATAAAGTCACGGGCAAAGGCTATATTTAGAAAGCATGTATTATGACTTCCTTTCTCCTAAAGCTTGGTATACACTTCGAAATGTGCATCCTGAGTACAAATAATGTAGAGAACAAATAATAATTATATTAAGATATTAAAAAGTGGTATGCCACTAATGTAGCAGTATATCATCATATACGTAAGCGTTACCGTAATAATAATTATTCATTTTTAAAAAAAAAATTATTAAGTATAATATTGTACTAAAAAAATTAAAATTAAAAAATAAATGAATCAACCTATATTATCCGTATTAATATTAAAAAATAGAAAAGTTTGTTTGTTGAAACAACAAATGCATGAAATTGGAAAATTATATTTTTTGGTTAGCAGATTTATGAAGGAAGTAACTCTTCTTCACTCCTGTTAATCGTTTCGATGTAAGGAATGTACACTTGTGGTCAGAGGTACCTCGGGCATTTCCATTTTGTGATATTTGTATGTGTCATACACAAGTCTTAGCTATCTCCATTTAAGCAAGCGGGCCACTCCGTAGGTAAAAGCTAGTATTATATATACTTACACATATTTACAGTTTATAATATTTAGTTTATAACAACAATGGTGTCAAAACCACATAAGAAATTGCTACAAATTAATTTATTTAAGTGGTAGAAATTTTCTTGAACACATCAGCTATAAACAAAAAAAATGTTTAAAAAACTAAGACTCATTTAAATTTTATTAACTTAGCTAAGGTTACCGTAAATCTGTTTTTATAGTTTACGTTACAAAAAGTGATAACATTATTTTGATACCATTTTATCGAAAACTTATTTTTTTGTCGTCTGCGATAAGAATTTATGTATATATTATAAAAAGTTTTGATTGTAACACAAATGGATTCTTCATTCGCGCCAAATCTAGTCGACTGATATTGGCGTATGAAGGTACGCATTGTTTCTTCTCCGGTCTTGAATAGGGTTGCTTTACATCTTAATTGCGAGTTTTATGATATGAAGAGGAAATTAATACGATATTTTTATAGTATTTTTTTTATATTTACAGTACTTGTTGAACTAGTATTAAATAGAGAATAGTGATTTGCATGTAAATATTTAATGCATTTAAAATAAACAATTGAATCCACGTTTATTCTGAGTCCGAGGAGTTTCGCCTCAGTGAATTATGTTGTAAGCTTAGGGCTCATAGCCATAACTGAAAATAAATACTTTTCATTTAATTATACAACATTTTAATATAATTGTTTTATATGTATGAAAAGTTAATTAAATTAATTACTTGTAATAACCGGCAAGGTTCAAACCGAGTTAATAAAGATATGGATACTACATTTTTTTATTTATTGGGGACCAGACCTCAGATTACTATAAAAATAACATAATATATACGTAGGTATACCAAATACTATATTATTTTAAGCAGTGAATATCAATGGAATTAAAGTTATTAATATAGATTGTAACCATTCTGTATAGTGGATGACGTTTACCGGCATTTGTGCGACGACTGGTGGCAAATAATCGGCAAGGATTGTGGTAATGCTAATTTAGTGTACATTAACAATTTTGATTGATAAGACATTCGTATCTATTGAAACAACAAACCATAGAAAATAATGATTCGGGCTGATAATGTATTGCTTCTAATGTAATGAGGTTAGTATATTTTTTTTATAATAAATAGTTAGAATAAACATCTTATAACGTTGTTGAGGTCATAGTACGGCATTGAGTTCGGCTACTTAAGAAACAGTTTTTCGAATTTCAGTAGAATATGTCAAACGGAGTGTCGTAACACTTAGTGCCTGAAAGCTGAATAAAATATATAAAATGTATGTTTGCAACGACACCCCTGCTCGTGTAGCGTAATATAGCACATCTGTAGAACATATTCAAGCGTGCCTTTTGTTCTTACCCTGACCATGTGGCCCGCGGCGCGTCAGTCCTCGCTTTTTCTGACAGTTTTTTTTCCTTGGACAAAATTTAAAAACCATTCATGTGTCTATTCGAGTATCCGGTCAATAAAATAAAGGCTTATTTTACATGGTATGGTATGGAGCGGATATTGTGTCATTAGTTACAGTAGAGGAAAATTTTGTAATTTTGTATGACAGCATTACCTAGAGCGTTGGTTGATGATTGTTTGTTGATTATTATTAATATTACATTAGTTATTTTGATGATTAATTTTTTTTTTAATTTCTTAAATATATTTCCTAACTATACGTCTGATAAAAGATATGAAGCAAAATGTCACTATAATATTTCAGGCACAATATTAGTTATAATAGCAAAAAAATTGTAAATTTCCCACATTTTTTAGTACAAATAACAAATTCCAAGGGCCGAGTATAAGAATGCCACATAATATGCTAGGACTCTGGCGAACGCGATGCTGCACTAGAGTGCAGTGGCGGCGATGTCAAGCACGTGTCGCTGAAGAGCTGCCAACTCGCTACGACATTTCCTGTTTACCAAGTTGTGCCCGCGCTGTCTCACAGTACTAGGCCACATGACACAGTGTAACTGAAAAATGTGATATGATAAAAGTTATCATAACTAATATTACCTCGTGGTTTTTTTTGTATATAAAAGAAATATATTTCTTAATATATATTATGACTTACAATATGTTTAATGTATTTTCATTAATTTCAATTTAAAATTTTCTGAAATTTTAGTTCAATTATTTAGAGCGAAAGTTGGAACTGAAACAAGACAGTCATATGAGTAATTATTGAAAGTAAAACCTTTAAAAATATCTGAAAGCGAAAGCCGTAGTTGCCATGATAATAATTTATTACATAAAATATTATCACAGCCAAAGTTATTTCAACATGAGGTAGGCAAATACATACATAGAAGTATGTTATCAGAGCGTCAAAATCCAAGGTAGCGTACGTCCTCAAAACGTCCCCAGTAACTTATTTGACTTTGCCCAACTCTCGTGGACTACATCGACACTTAAAAAAATCTATTTTTTTCTTATAAATTTCCGTTTGTCGAGTCGAGAGTTCCGCGTAAGGCATGGCCTTGGGAAGTGTTGACCGAGAGTGGGTACGTTCTTATTTATTCTATCACGTACAACCACTGTGTATATGAACCATTACAAAATTAATTGAAAATAAATTGAAATTATTTTAATACCATTTTGTGCATTGAAGATATTGAACTAAATACCCTAACGATGTAATTTAGAGGATAAGAAATCAAGGAAATCAAATTAATGAATACATAGATGAATATGCGCGGCGTTGAGTTCTGCCACTCAACACGCAATCCAGAATTCGGCAGAAAATAGGGAACGGAGTGTCCTTACCACTAGGGTCCCTCTGCCTGAAGGAATCTGCTCTGGAATAGAGCGTGAAGCTGATAAAAAACAACAAATATGTAACGACTTACATCGGTGCTTCAGTTTACTAAAACTTGTACCTTATTTTCGAAAAAAATATTTTACATATTTCATATAGTACTACAATAGAGATAAATATAGTTGCTTCTGTGGGATCAGGCCTGACCAAATATTTTTTCCTCGTGTCGTTTGTACACAGTAACACGTTGTCACCTTATCTCAGTAACGGGCAATGGTTACCTTAACTATGTAGACTTGCGAATATCCCTTGATATTGCACTGGAATAATATACTATGAATGTAATTAGCTTTTAGTATTAATTTGTACTAAAAGATCTCAAATTTATATAGTTTTATTTATAAAATACGTATCGTAATTTAAAAAAAAACTAACAGTATAGGACAGTCCTGGCGCAGGGGCACGAGCGCGACAGGTTATGGATTCGATCCCACTCGAGAAAATGAAATATTTTTTTTTGTGGGATACTCCAGTTTTCGGCGGAATATGTGGAACGGAGTATGCTTACACTAGGTTCCCCCTGCCTACCCTGATATGTACGAGATACAGCGTGAAGCAAAAAAAAAAAAGTAGTAGATATTAATACAATTACAATTTTGCGGCGGTTGGAAGCAGATATGAAGTTGCGCAAAAACATAGTAGTAAAAATATATATATATAAAAATATATATGTAAATATGTATTTCAAATATTATTTTTTAATAATTTTAAATATTCAAATATATCTCTGAATGGGCCCCACTTTCAAGTTAGTGAGTAGGTATACTGTCTTAACTACATATTAGAGTAATTGTTCTCAAATTTTAGTTTTGCTTAAATGACGTAGATCTGGGGCCCCTGGGATCTTGGGCTAATAGTATTCATCACGACAGCTCACAACTCTAAAAGTGATTTACTTAGCATTATAAAATGTGAAAGGAAATTTTACAACTTATGTCACTTAAATATAATATGTTCTTTTTTTGTATAATTACTGACCTACTAAAAAGTAATTATTGATGAAAGGTCTTTCCTGGCCATCTCTCTCTCTCCCTCTACCTACACTGCTAAAGAAGAGATAAGGTGTTAAAATAAAAAGAAAAGCTTTACCAGCTTTTCAGCAACTAGCTCTATCTCTACCCATCCATAGAGAAAATACAAAAACACATATTATTCCAATACCAGCTTAAGATTATAGGTTATTCAATTGGTTGAAGTGCAATATGCTAGTTCAGATAGTCCACATCACCAGTAATCTCGCAGTAAATTCTCAGATAGGCTTAACGGGGGACGCAATTACAATGATTAAACCCAACTGGTTTCTAGCTCAGTGCCCGCTGCCGGAGCCGCAATCAACTATCAACAATTACTATGAAATTCAGAACATTTGATAGCTTAAGTTAAGTTAAGTTAAATATATGTACTTAATTCCACTTTCTATATCTTTGTATAACGTTATTTAGGTTTACTTTAAAGGTAGGTACTGTTTTTAGTATGCGAAGATATTGGGTTATTCAAGTCATAGTATTTAGTTTTAATACAAATTTTCTAAGGTTTTTTAATGTAGGTATTCCTAATATTTTTTTCACATAAAGACTGCGATACAGACCTAAAGGGGGACGCAATTGTGATGATTACCATGAACTGGTTTAAGTACACGGTAATGGTTGACGAGCCCGTTAGTAAGATATACCTAACAATTAACATTGATTTCTTCTGTTGATATATAGAAAACTTTCGTAGCGTTTGGCACTCCGTTCTCTCTGAACACTCTGCTAGGGATACAGCGGGAAGCTAAGTTAACTTAAGTTATATATAGAGAACTTTTAAACCAAATGTCAATACAACACGTCGTTTGTACATGAAAATTAAATAAAACATAATGCCAACTATTTTGAATTGAAACAATTAGTAAAACGTTGCCTTTGACATGTTCAGTAAAGCTGAGTTTAAATTATTTACGTCGGACAGCTAGGGGAATTAGGTAAACTGAGTGAAA
>JAEBDU010003966.1:0-23800 GCA_016802625.1 Heliconius numata | reverse complement strand
ATATCGTGCGAAATCTAACGGAAATATATGAGTAAATTTGCTTTTTTAACTAATTTTTTCTTTAACAGGCAAAAATAATATAGAATGCTATTGTTTATGTAATTTTCTTTTTTCTGTCCAGTGCCGAAGATTTCTAACATCATATTATATTACTACATTTTAATGAAATAGCTAGCGTAAATAATATAGATACCTTAATAAGAATAATCTACTTCAACATGTCGAAGTTACCTAGAAGGGTTGAACTCGTTCAAGGTCGAGGGAAAGCAGAAATCCCGTTACGTGCCCTTTCCACAGGCCTTCACCTTTGCCACGCGATAACGGCTGGCGTGCATAATGTCGGGTCTCTCAGTTGTTTTCTTATTTGTTATATTTTACAAAAACTTATAATAACAGCGGTTTTTTTTATGAATAAAATAAAAGTGCTTATTGTTCTTTAAGGTAAAGAGGCCAGTCGAGGTGCAGGGGCAAAAGCGTGTGACTCTAAATGCGACCGATTGTGGGTTCGATTCCTACTCGAGGAAACATTGAAGTATTGAATTTTTTTATTTCTTCACTGGTGGCGAGGCGAAGCACAACGTTCCCTTACTCAACACACATTGCCTCCAGAATTCGGCGGAAAGTGGAGAGCTGAGTGTCTTAACGCTAAGCTCCTTCTACCTTCCTACCCTCCTAACAGCGTGAAGCTAAGAAATGTTCTTTAATATACTTATGAAAGTGTTTAAAACAGTTTAAAATTTCTCAAGTATTGAAATAACATTTATTGGTACGTTAAGGTTGGCAAGCCGAGTGTAATGATCGTGTTTTCCGCGACGGCACCGGCGACGGACGAAACGAAGCGGCGAAACGAGTGTTATGATAGCGAACTCTCACAACTCTTACGGTTTTCGTTATAAAATTTCTTTATTCTTTTAATAATAATAATAATAATAAGGTTTATATTTTATTTTGCTTATTATAGAAGAAATAAATATACATTGTAAAACATTGTTAAACATTTAAAGATAAAACTTTTGTATTTAAAAGTGTGTTTGCAACTGAGAAAATACTTTGGCCTAGAAAGCGTTATGAAATCGATCGGTTAATTTTCTGGATTTTTAGATGTAACAAAATGAAGCCTGATGTAACAAAATGAAGAGTCAAATAAAGGAAGGGGCACTTAAATTTATTTTTATATTATAGCCAAATTATACAAAAAACTTTACATAACCTATATTTCATTCCGATGCTGAATGCTGAAGGTATACTCTAAAATTTCATCTAAATCAGTTCAGTAGTTTTGCATGTAGATGTCCAGTCTTAGAAACTTTCACATTTATAATATTGACATTCAAAAACACAGTATCAAAGATACTAGAAGAAGGTCACGTAAGTAGCATGAGGACCTCCCGGACGGCATATATGAAGAGGTTGATGACAGTGGACGAGGCGAAAGAGGTATATAGAGACCGTAGCGTTTGGCGCTCCGTTCTCTCTGAATACACCGCTAGGGATAAAGCGTGAAGCTGTGTTGTGTTGTGGTATTGCTACATAAATAATATTAGTAGGATAGAAATCAACTTTGATATAAATGCGGGTCTGAGTGGTTTTAAAAGAAAGTTTAATAGACAAGAGAATCTTAACGACTTAAAGCACCGCTTTTCTCCTACCCTATCACGGAGAATTCCATTCTTGTCCTGTAAATGAGTGGACTGGTGGACATTCCTTTGGGCTTATGTTCCCAGCGTATTTATACAAAAATATGTAAAAAAAATAAGTTTATTTAAATTTGCCTGTGCACCTTTTCCAGGATATGCGGGCTAGGTTCGGTGGTCCTTTGTGAGGACTGTAGAATATGCAGTGAAATATCAATAGTGGATGGTGAGCCTCCCTCTCCCCCTCCCCCCGAGCCCTCGCCCGCGCCGCCCGCCCCTGCGCTCTCCCGCGCCTTCTGCCGCCCCTCCCGCGCGTCGCCGGAATTTACAATGTAGCTCCCAGCCCGCCTCACACTGAGTGCCGAGTACTCTCCCGCAAGCGTTCCTCCACACACCAATATGACCTCTATTTTTGAGTCTGAAAGGATGGAAGTCGCCTGTCCTAGTCGTCGCCGCCGCCCGACCGAGTGCGTGAAATTTTCTCGCGTGGAAATTCTAATGCGCCGCGCGACTGCGATAAAAAATGACTCGCTCGGAAACGTGAATACATTACCGAGAGAGACGGCGAGCGTCGAGGCGCCGCCTACTGCCTATGTACTTTACACTCCACATTACCATTCCAACTGAAAAAGGGAGGCTCTGGATGGACTATTTAATAAATGTCTGGCGCGCCCCCTCCTCGCGGCCCGCCACCCCCTCAAATATGTTTTACAGTTTTATAAAAGACCGCTATAAAAGTTCTCCGCTCGCTCGCGGATGAGGAAAATTTTCAGCGACACGAGTCATTTGAATGAGTTTAATGAGTTTAAATACTCGACGGAATGCCGGCCCGGTGACCTCGCCTCGCAAATACCTCGTTAATTATGACTAACCCTTTACAAATCCAATTAGATATGTAATGACGAGGCGCACAATAGATATAGAATTAGATGCAATAATCGGCGTGAGAATCTAATAGTTAATTTGTTCCGGAGGGCGGCGCGAAGCGGTCGACGCGTAATTGCAATAAAAAGCGAAAACTAACGCAGCTCTATGAAGAATGTTTTTTTTGTGGACTGTTGTTTTGTTTTCTAATAGTTGTTGTGTCTAATGTCGCACCTGTGATGACTGCACTATCAATCCCCTGCGTGGGGTCTGGTGTGTGAGTGCACAGAGCACAGTGCCGCAAAGTGCACAGTGCATGCGAACAGAGTAATTTAGTTATTAATGTTACACGTGTTACGACGTATAGTAAACAAAACAAACTCTATAAAAAACAATACAAGTACTTGGGTATATTTATATGTTTCAATGCCAACATCTTGCCAAAGTGAGAAATCGTCTTGACAGTTACGGCTTATAACACACACGTCTTAAATTATTTTTATAAAATTAATGGAGTTGTAAATTATAATAATTATTTTATTAACTCACAGTGAAATCAAAAATACACTGTGTTCTCCACTTTTCTCCTCGAGGTATTGTATGTTGAATGGCGGAACTCTACCAGAGTGAAGCATTGACAATATTAATTAATACATTTCTCCGAGTGTGAATCGAATCTATTTACGATCACTCCCTAGTACCACCGCGCCACCTACACTTTATTACACATGTATATTAATTTTTCCGTTTCGGTAAGACAAACTGCGATGTTGGATTTTGTCTCTATTTTGGGCATAAAGTCTCGATTGCAGTATTTTTTTCACCAAGTTCTTTCTGACTATCCAATTCACTCATATAATAATTTTAATTTATTTGTTTCAGCGACGCAATGAGAGATCGTGGCTCCAGTACCCGGCGTCGCGCCTGCAGCGTCTCCTGCGCAGCGCGTGCCCGCCCACCGACCTGCGCCTGCGCACGCGTGAGTTGCACATCACTTTACATAACTATTTCATTGTATTCATACTAATTATTCACGTAAGGTTGTTATTTACAATTGATTAGCATAATTAACATGAACAAAAAAATAGAATATTCTATTAATATTGTGATGGTATTATTAATATTGTAATAAATATAAATTTTGAATTTATTCTCGTTATATTTTATTTATATATGTGTATTTCTTGACATGTACATTCGACGATTCAAAAGTGCTTTTATAGTTTATTTGAATAAAGAATGATTTGATTTTTTTTTTTGTAACTTGGTTAATTTTGTTATTGTTATAAGATGAAAACGATTATATCTTTGTTAGGCCAGATAAAACACGGCTCTGGGTTTCGTTACTGACATAAAATATATTTAGTGGACGAAAAGAAGAGAATATTATTCAAATATATATAATTTAAAAAATTTTAAAATTATCCTATGGCTATAATTATATAGAACCACGAATGCTTTCGAGACATCGCGGGTGAAGCCGCGAGCAGATCGCTAGTACTAAATAAATTCAAAGTTTTTAATACATTACGTATTAAGGAATGTTCTACAAATATGCCATGACACTTTTAATACGAAACATCCTTATATCCTAACCAAATAAGGCATTGGCGAATCCGTATTTGTAATCTTTTTACACAGGTGTCAAAGACGAGATATATATTTGGCGATGTCCTGCCTTGAAGGACCTCAAGGCCGATTTTTGATATAGGTACATTAAGAATATTAATTATGTTGGAAATAATATTTAATCAATTCGTTTAATTTTACTTTTGTCCTCAAGTTAGTATATAATTTTTTTAAATTCTTTTTCAAATAGTTTTTTAATTTACCTACCTAAAAAGAATAGAAAACCATCAGCTTACATCAGCATGTATCTTTCTTTCTAAATATCTCATTGCGAAATATCTACCGCTATTCCAAAAATTGTATAAATCAAAAGTCTATTTTTATTTAATAGTAATTTAGTCTTTCAAAAGTCATATTTGGCAATATGTATTATTTGCAACGTCTATTCGAATATTTTATTTATATGATTTATTATTATGCCGACTATAAATAGCAAAGTAAAGTTGTATTTTATTTTTTATCTAATATCAAATTTAAAAATTATTAATTTCGTTTCAGGTACGATACTAAGATAACCTTTTAAAGTATAATGACCACTTTAAATCAAGCTCTCATAACTTTTCAAATAACACATAAATATCGTATATGCAACCAATATGCCTTAAATAGACACGTCTACAACATAACATTACACTTCGTTCCCATAAAGTTCTCCACTTTACGCCGAAATCTTAAGGAATTGGGGTTGAGTAGTGGAGCTTAATGCCGCGCGTTGCCTCGCTACCAGAGCAAGCAAATTAAAATATTAAATATTTCATTTCCTTCAGTGGGAATCGAACCCATAACTTGCCACGCTTACAATCACAACTTTGTGCCCTAGCACAACAGCTGTCCTCGATACTCAGATTTATTCGCTCTGGTCTCGAGGCTAAGCGCGGCGCTGAGTTCCGCCACTCAACACACAATGCCTCCAGAATTTGGCGGAATATAGGAAGCAGAGTGTTTTAACACTAGGTTCCCTCTGCCTACACTGTTACATGCGATTTAGATTGATTTGAAAAAAAAAACATCGTGTAAATCTCGATAATATTTATTTTTTAATCAAAGTTCCGGTAAACTTTCATTCCTAAGCTCGACAGAGTTCTTTAAAGGAGAGCTACGACGCCTCATAATGTAAATGTGCATTCCGAACCTTACGCGTCTCTTGTAGCACTCCATAAATACGTCATTAGCCCTTAAAAGCCCACGGCAGGACATTTGTACCGATCCTCCCCTTGATTGGCAACGATTGACTTGGTGATCTTTTTTTTCATCAAAATCTCATAATAAAGTGAATTTAGTGCACTGTCAAATTGTTTTCAGCACAGTTAATTAATCAAATATACTCGTACGTAGATAATATGGGTATATTTAAAACTTTATCTTTTACTTTCCAATCCAGCCATTTTAATAATATTGAAACAAGGAATAATTGTATTTACCCATTACAAATGTATACTTAATTGATAGTTTATCATTTACCCGTGAGAAGTCGAGGCGGGTTGGCTATAAATTAATATAAATTTCCTTCTAAAAGCGTAACACAGTAGTAAATTGATATATAATTAAGTCTTTAGTGTAGCGAGTCGGCGACGGGTAACGCGACGGCGGCAACGGCTCAATTCGCCTTCAAATGTCAAAGCCGGTTGAATTCGGTTAGCTTTTGCGACGTACAATTAATTTATTTGCCCAAATCTTTAGAAATTAATGATTGTTTGATTTATTATATCAAAAATGTGATTCATGTCATTATCTTGTTTTAAACTAAATTTCTTGTACTTGTTGATATTTTGGACATGAGAGCCAATGGTCTAACCACCGAGGCCGCAAAAGATCGTGCAAAGTGGAGTAGGTTGAGTAGGAGGGCAGACCCTGGCAATAGCCGGGATTAATTCAGGAGGAATAAGGAGTTGATATTTTGTGGAAAAAAATGAAATTATATTAGTCTTAAAGTATTATCTGTCGTGTTAATAAGTAACATTTTAATTTCGTTAGATCTTAGCTAATATTATTTACCAATTTTCAGCTAAAAATACTGAAATATCACAAAATTTTAACAGCCCACATGCTATAGTAATCTGATAAACGACACCTTATCTATTTCTCCTAACATCTGTATTGTCAAATAGATAGTTTAATTACTGGCGGGTGACAGCGACACCTTTGGAAAGGGTGCGACCACGCGTCCCCCGAACTGGACTGGACTAAAACATCGCAAATACTGGACTAAAGATATGGTATCGAAATGTATGTTTGGGCGGACTGGAAGTGGCTTCTCGCTTTGTGAAATAATTATATTATGTTTACGTGACCATAGAAAATCTTAGGACGTGTATACCAGCGAGATAGGATTCTTAAGGCGATGCTTAATGTAATATCTGATATTAAATTCCAAGAACATAAAAGAAATAAGTACTCACGTTAGTCAAATACGTCGACTCGCTCTTGAGATCACAGATCACTGGTACCTGTAAAGAAATATACACAAAAAAATTACGTTAAAAAGATCCGACTTCAAGAACTTAAAAGCATAAAATAACTTAATAAAGATTTAATTTAGAATACTTCTTATGCAAACCTAACTACTTTTATCGTTTACTTATAAGGCTCACTAATTATTATTTTCAACCAATTGGTGCTTCCACGGATTGTATATCCATGTTAATTTCGGTTGTGCTATAAATCTGCATGCGCTACGGGAGCGTGCCATACGGGGTGTATATGCGACGGCGGGCGGGGGTGCGGGCTGGGACGCGGGCAGGGGGGATGTCCAGGTGCGGGGGTGGCAGATGTCACACCGACTCGTGACGTCACCCGATCCTGACCCACATCTCGTCCCAGCATCCACAAAACAAGCCTTATCACTAGGCAATAAGATTAATCTTATAAGTGACAGTTAATGAGAGAGTCACGAGGCGAGCACGCGGCGTTGTGCACCGGCACGGGTCAATCTGCTCTTGACAAAGCCTTTGTTGAATGTAGAGTCGTTGGCTTAATCGATCACATAAATTATAGAAACGTTGTATTGAAATGTTTTCGATATGGTTTAGGACTGTCTCTTGAATTGAATATATTCTATTGGAGGAGTGTGATATTGAATTTTGTTCCTTATCACATTTTCTGGTCTGGTCTTATCACAAGTAAATGTGTGTCTTTAATATGTAGTTAATTTAAACTAAATTTAATTTTGGACTATCTAACTCCCCATTTAGAAAAAGCTTATGATGGCAGAACCAACACAAATGATCCTTGTCTCTATGAAAATTGCGTTTTTAATCTGACGGTGGTTTGCCAATGTAACAACTTTAATAATCTCAACAGGCCACTTATACGTACATGATAGAAATACCATAAGTTTATTTGTAGAAGGATACCAACTACTTCAAACAGTCTTTGACAAAATATACTAAACGACGACGTCTAAATTAAACTGACTTTTTCAATGATATATTTTTTGTGGAGTTCAAAGGCCATTAAGCCTCACATGAGATGTTGACTCCGCGTCAAGTGTTCATACAAGTATCTTATTTATCTGAATAAGTCGTTTTCTTATAAAAATATTTCAATGTATCTTGGACATTTATTATCTAAATCTTGACTGTATATCGCTCATAGCAGGGAGGGCAGAGGGAACCTAGTGTTAAGACACTCCCATGAAGGCACTTCCGTCCTACATTTTCCACCGAATTCTGTAGGCACTGCTGTTCAGTGGTGGTTTGACTTGTTACTGCGCGTAAGCGAGGAATGAGAAATAATTCATTTCTTCAAGTGGAATCGAACCCACAACCTGTCGTGTTTACAGTAGCACACTTGTGCCAATGTGCCACGGTTGGCTTCTATATAAAATAATGTATATTCTATATAAAAAAACGAAAGAAGATATGCATAAAGTATGTGTACTTTGTGCTTACCACCTTTTATAGTACTTGATAACGATAGTATTACATTGTAACTATTGAATTAATTTTACGGTCCATTATTTTAAAAGAACTGATGGAATGGTAGATTATGTTAGTTTATCGATTTGTAGTAAAGGTTAAAAAAATGATATCTTTAGTCAATTACATGTGATGACTAGTACCTAATAGTTTATTTTAAAGGTCACTTTCTTCACCATCATACGAATTTTAAAAGTATGTTATTTAATATACAGGCAAAAGTAGTAGTATATGACTATAGGCAGAAGTAACCTGCGAATCTAGTGTTAAGGCTCTCCATTCCCCACTTTTCCGCAAATTTCTAAAGGCATTAATTTAATTAACGGTAAATTTTCTCTTTTTGTAAATAGATCTTAATTTATTTTTGCGGTAATTGTATAAGATTCTGCAGTCACTTGTTAGAGATTAAGTATATAAAAAATGTCACAGTAAGCAGAATAAAAAAAATGTATTGAAATCACGTCACCGTAACGACCACGTCTCTTGCATTTTTTACAGAAAATAAAAACTAAAAGTGTGTCTGAAGTTCCTTTGTGTACCCCTCTTAGTTTTGCGATTGAAATTCTTTATTCCTTTTTCCTTGTTATTTTTGTAAAACGATTAGTGTAATATTTCGTATTTTATTTTCAGATGTTATATAAAACGCTATATATTGGCATCAAATAAGACGAACATCTAATTTATAAATAGGTAGAGTTAACATTAAAATTTTCTTCAACTCATTACCTTTGTCTTAAAATATCTTTCTGCAGAGACAATCGGACAAAACCATGTTAAATGCATTTTAAAAAATGTAGAGTCTTCAAAGTCTTGGTATTTAGTGTAAATATATAACTATACTATTTTATTATATATTTAAATGGTTTCTAAAAATTTTAATATAAAAGAAACAAAATGTGTTTTTAATCGATCTATTCGTTCAACGAGTTGAAAGAGTTCGACAGCCCCGCACAAGGAGATCACGTGTAAAGATTACAGCAGCACAATGATTACCGAGAGCTTTGTTCGATTTGACTCTATCGCTAGTAGCGGGTCAACGACCCCTAAATACTTGCTCTACTACTAAATCAGGTAGGTATTACAATTTGAATTTAATGTAGGACTTGTTTGAATTTAATTTAATACTTGAAATTATTTTAAAACTTGAAACAGGTAATAGTAAATTAAGACTAAATGTTTTCCTACAATAGAGTCATCTGAAAAAAAGATCAGGCAAGTTAGTTAGTACAGGGGCCGACTACGGGACCCAATGCGCCCAGGTCGTATGTAAAACGTATCGGAAAATCCATAACGACCGCGGAAAACCCTTTTAATATACGCCACGTAAATAGGAGTCGGCGCGGCGGGTGTCGGCGGGGCGGCGGGGCGCGGGCGCGAGGCGGCGGGAGGCGCGGCCTCTCATTGGCGGAGGAGGGCCCGCCCCCGCGCGCTCTCCCAAAAAAAACTTAGGAAAAAAGCGTGGAGCGCGCGGCAGTGCCTCTCGGACGCGCTCGGTGGGCGGACGCTCGGCCGCTCGGAGAGACGGCGCGACCCACGACCGGCGGCCGCGGCCGCGCCATGCCCGCGCTGGCCCTGCGCGACCAGCCGCTCGACTGCTCCATGCGCCTGCGCGACCCACCCGCCTGGCCGCCACCGCGCGCCCAGCGCCACGGTACGCCACCACCACTGCTACCACGGGCCTGACACTGATGACCACGGCGACGGCCAGCCACCGGAGACACCACCACCACGGTCAATTGCGGCTCGGCAAAGTAGTATCACAGTTGGTTCTACGACTCGCGGCTCTTGCACTTAAACGTATTTAACGTGCTGGGTGTCGTAGGCCTACTCGGTGCGTTAGTGCATAGTGTTGGTTTACTTCCATGAATTTGAAAATTGATGTATCACATTGTATCATTGTCTGTAACGGCACCAGCAAGTAAGTAGAAACCTCTCTTTCCTATCGTATCGTATCGACGCGACGTGGACACTCTATCGCATTATAACTAATCGCTCTAAATTTTTGTCCACAAACATTAACCCTATAAAAAAGTGGTTGAAAATGGCGAAGATGGTTGTTTATCCTTCAATAATATTCATATTCGTCACCGTCAACACGAGGTGTGAGGTGTGAGGTGTGTTGACACGACGATATGTCAACAAGGCGGTGGAGGATTACTGGCAGGTCGGAAGGGTTCGACACGCCCCGAGAGGCCAGCGTTCACCTCTTTATTGCGGCTCGTGGGGCGCTATTCAATTTACTCTAATAATATGAGTCGGGCTGTGATGGACTCGCGCTCTGATATTATCACCCCTCGCCCCTTCGCACGTCCCTTAGCACGCGCCTCGTCACAATGGGACGATAACGCTTTTAAGATTTTTTTCTTTGACAAATAATATGTTCAAGTGCTTTTAACATTAGATTAATTTTGGTACGACTCCCATTTCAGTACATTTTTGGGTTCCAAAAATTCCATGCCATTCTATATTATTTATTTCTCTATACAGATTTCTAAACATCAATACTGAGTGAAAATTAGTTTAACAAAATAATGTCATAATAATGTTGAAAATGACTCCCCTGACACAATAAGTGACCGTAAAGTGTCACACCGTCGTGTCATTATATCTAAAACAATAGCGACGTAACGAGATAATCAAAATACCATCAAATTATATTAAAATAATTCGTAGTCGCCGAACTCCAGTCTCACCTGTAACGAGGTTACGGCACTTGGTGCCTATTACCTACTAAAGTATACTGTTTCATTATTTTTACATTATCAACTATTTCTATTTACAAATAGAAATAGTTAAGAGGTGTGTTTGTTTGTCACACATGATATTCTAAGTGCCCATAGTACCTCTGACCGTAGGTACAGTGGAGTATATCGAAATGATAAGCGTAGTTCAAATTCTATACTAATATAGCCTTCCTCTGTTTTTTTTTTATTTAAGTCAATAGTTCCTGAGATTAGGAGTTCACTTCCAAACAAATTTTATACATTTTTTTATCGTGACTTTAATTTTATAACAAAGTGTTGTATAAAAAATACCTAACACGACAGGTTGTGGGTTCTATTCCCAATCGAGGAAAGGAAATATTTAATTTTTCGCACCTCCCTCTGATAACAAGCCAATACATGGCGTTGAGTTTCGCCACCCAACACGCAATTCAGAATTCGGCGGAAAGTGGGGAACAGAAATGTCTTAATAGGAACGAAATGTCTTAACACTAGATTCCCTCTGCCTACCCTGCTATATGCGGGATACAGTGTGAAACTAAAAAAAGATTAAAATTACTTAAAAGCAAAGCAAGGAAGCCTGTCACGTTGTCAACGTAGGCGCGTTTTTGACTTGTACAAATTAATTAATCTCTAGTAGGTTACAATTTACCAAATGAAAGCGTAATTTTTGCGGTCAGACTATTGGATTATTAGTGGATTACTTGGTAATTGATTTAAAGTAAAATGTACGACGCGGATTATTGTAACATATAGCGATAGGCGGTTTATAGTATTCACTCTGTTCCTAATTCCTAGCCTTATAAGAGAAAGATAATAATATTAGTTTATTAATAATATTACTTTTGTTAGTTCGTTATTATTTAACGATAGTTTCTACGATAAATTGCTTTTTATTTTATTTTATAATTATAATGAAATATAATAGGCTAGGTTTATAAAGTATAATTAATATGATCCCTTACACCACTTATATGTAAAAAATATATATTACGTGTAATGACAGAATAATTAAGAAAAATTATTCATTTAAAACCCTTATCTATTCGCTTTTTATAAACAAACTAATTATTATTTTTTTTTCATTTATATTCTCATAGCAAAAAAAACTAATGTCTTTTTTACATACAAGAAATATTAACCCAACGTATTATACGTATCATATTAACGTTATAAATAAGTATTTAATAATAATAATATAGAAGCTTCAATGATATTTTGACATACTCATATGAAAACAAATTGGTCATTATTCGGTAGTCTCGCGTGCAGTGGTCAGTGGGAGCGCGGTGAACTTTGCCACCGTCACGCCACCACCATAAATACCGCCAAAATTAATTTAATATTATTAATAATAAGTATTGTTTTATATTATATTATTAAACAATAGATATTGATATTATAATGGTTATCTACAAGCTAGAGTAGTGATGATACTCACACATTGTATTTTTTTATATATAATATAAGAAAAATAATAATTAGAGAATAGAAGAAAACAGACATTCGATACATTATTGAGGCCAGTGTGAGACTGTCAATGCGACAGGTTGTCGGTTCGAATCCCACAATAACTCGATGTAATGGAATATTTAATATTTTCATCTCTTATCCAAGGTATCGAGGCAAAAGTGCGGCGTTAAGTTCTGCCACTCAACACGCAATGCCTCAAAAATTCGGTGGACAGTGGGGAACAGAATCTTAACACTAGGTTCCCTCTGTCTACTCTGCTACGAAACTAAAAAAAGATATTTATGTTAGTATGGTTAAGATTTTTGAGTCAAAACCTACGTCATTAAAAATTTCGAAAATATAATGTTCTTAACGTGTTAAATGACTTGTATCTTTCAAAATTACCGAAGCCAGACTTATAGCTTGGCTTTGAGGTAATTATTTGGTATGTTTAATTGAATATCCTAATATTCTTTGCCAGCGTTAATTTTTTAAGCACTGTGTCGAATTTGTCTTTAGCGTTCATTAATTTTTACGATTCATTCTAATTTGCAACTATTTTTCTATTAAACTTAGCAATTTTCCCCTAACCTAAGATCGTTGCATGTAGGCCTAAAAAAAAAATTAATAATTTTATATAAAATTAATAAAAATATTCAAGAAAAAATGTGAAAAAAATACAATAATTAATTTGCATTTTTTATATGAAAAGTTTATAACTCGCTATGTATTTTTTTCTCTATTATAGCATATAAATAATAAAAATCATGCATAATAAGTCTGTAATATATATCGACAATGTTTTGTCAGGGGCGTCAATGGAGCTTCAGTTTTTACAAGAGGCTTCCTTTTTTTTCCTTTTGTTCTATGATACACGTAATAAATGTAATTAGATATTAAACGTACTTTAAGCCTTACAGTGTAGTAATGTATTTTTAATATAATAATACACAATAAACAATATTTTTCAAAGTGCAAGGAATCGGATTCAAATGAAACAATAGTTAACAAAGTTATTGTTATATTAAAATGTTATTTTCTTTCTGTGTTCCATAGAAAATGTTATATGTGGTAACTGGTTCAAATATAGGAATACAAAACCCACATTTGCCATGTCTTACTCTCTCCTATGTCTTGAAGCGTTGTGCACAGTGCAATGTGCAACGCGCGGCGGCAGATAGACACGGCCAAGGCGTGCCTTCTAATGTACAATTTTCGACTGTAAATCTATGACTATTTAGAATAATTACTTTGATTTCATTAGCATACGTTGCTCCTAATTAAAATACCACCTCGCTATAATTACATCGGTATGTTAAATTTTTATTATATATATTTCTTGGTCGCGTTAATTTTTGTTTGTGTTTGATTCTCATCCGACATATCAAAGTGCCTCGTAACAATTATAATATGTTAATTGGAGGTCGCGCTGGGATATTTAATTAATTTTACTTGCAAATTTCATTATACTTGTAGAATGGATAAAAACAATGAATATTTAAATTGTGAATGATTTATTATTTTCTATAATAATTATTTTTTTGTTGTTTTGCTTACGGTACTTAGTACGTTAATAGATGTTAGTGTAAATCGAGGCCATTTTGAAATATTTCACCTAAAATATCAAAATACAGTGTATTTCTGTAGATCTAATCGATTCCAAGAATGATGCGGATGAGTGGTTCCAGTACAAATAAGTTACTCAGCAATATTTAAACAATGTTTTTTTTGCATTCTCTCTAGCCGCACATGTGGGCTGCACTAAGGCACTTACTAGCCTTCTCTATGTCCAGAACCTAAATTAACGAGACAAAAAAAATATATTATTAGAGAAACCACAACTTTGTTTCCATGGACTAGAAACATAAAATCTAGTTATTTTTAGTGCCCTTAGGCATTTCGAGAAATATTTACAGTACTCCTCTAGACTCCCCAAGTGTCAAATTTCAGCGCTCAACTCCGCATAGTTCCGTCTGTCTATGCTCTGGTAATGGAAAACTTTTATATAATTAAATAAATAAGTACAGTTATACGTATATCTTAACATACCTATTTGTGATAACGAAATTAAAAATAATTAGAGTATTATAATTATAAGAATAGAAGGAATACGAAAAATATTATGTAGATTATACGAAAATATTTTTATAAAATATGAAAAATATAATTAAGTTTGAACATAAAAAAAATATTGAGTGTTTTTTTTTCATTTCAATTACACTTGTTAGAACAATATTGTAGAAGATATTGAAATTTATTTTATTAGAAATACTTATAATTATGATATATTCTCTCTCGACATAAATTAGGAAACACTCTTAAGCACCTATTCTTAAATTTTAAGCCGATATTCCCTTATTATTTCTATAGGACGCCTTTACATTAAAATCGGTATATGAGAAAATATTTCAAGTAGGTACCTAATTCTTTTTTAGCTTCCTCTCGTATACCTATATAAAAATAGATTTTTTTTTCTGTCCATTTATTAAACATTTATATAGTAGGTATAATTAGTTAGACGATGATTTGCAGTTTTTTGCACATTCCTTTAATTTAGTGGCGAGTGACAAATTTGCTCGGCGTCAGTTAAAAGCCGCGGGCGGTTTCTTGGAAACATAGTGAATGCAGGAAGCACCACTTGGTGCCTCCTACGTACCTACTACAGATTTCAGTTGCAATTGCTATGTTTGACAAGATGTCCTCATTTTGAAAAATACTATTACTTTTTGTGCATTTTAATGCATTTTTTTTTTGTGTTAAGACACTCCGTTCACCACTTTCTGCCAAATTTTCGAGGCATTGCGTGTTGAGTGGCGGAGCTCAACGCCGCGCTTTGCTTTAACAGAGCGAAGAAAATGAAAACATTAATAAATACTAATTCATTTTCCCGAGTGGAGATCGAATCCACAACCATCGCGCTTAGAGTCACAGCTGAATCATAGCTTAAAAATAATCGTTACGTACGTTTCTAACCTTATCAATTATGACTCAGCTTGCAATCAAGATTATTGATAAGTAATCAAAATCACATATTCAAATTTTATTATTAAAACAAGTAAATATTGAGGAAAATTATATACGAGAAGTGAATTTTTACTAAATAAATCATATTATATCAGTCAAGGAAATTTCTATAACCATATCTTAGTACCTTATCGAGATATAATAAAAAACTGTAAAACATTTTTGTTTGTTGATTTACAGGTCTGTAAATTGCTCAAATGAATTGTTATTGCACATCGGAGTGTTACAACATAATAAAAATGTCGTTAACACAATAAGGTTAAGTCGCCGCTCGCACACTTTACATTCTGAATATTTCTAATCAATTAGTTCGTATGTCAGGTGCCAGGTGATACCGAAGTGGCTTCGCCGGCGTTTTTCTTACCGACACCCGCTGGTTACCTTCCGAGGCGTTTGCACTTCAACAGGCCCTATTAAGAATACCATTTAGATTTCAACCAATCACCGGGTTTTCCTTATAATGCTCTCAAATTAGAATACCTGAGATACAGGTCTAAATGCCTCCGCGATCTGCATACCTCGCACTGCAGTGGCAGATGGTCGTTGACTCTGTCTTTCATATTGTACCAGTATATAATAATTTCTAGAAATAAACATTTTTTTTCTCAAGTTTCCACGACCGGATGTCGTTACTATTATGATATCTAATTGCTCATTTAATATAAGTGAGCTTTTTCCGCAGTTTGTCGGTCATATCACAATGACAATGTATCGAAAAATTGAACTTGTTCTGGTTACGTAGACCATCGATTTTCGTATATAGGGCGAATGTTACGTACTCCTGTGAAGGTCTGCGTGACCCCGGCGGGGTGGGGCGGGTCAGGACGAACTCGGAGGCACAGGGGATGCGGGGGTGCGGGGGAGGCACGGGGGGGACGCAATTAACCACCCGCGGTCAATCACCCCGCGCCTCTCGGAGACAACAACGTAGTTTTTCCCGTGTCAAGTGTACACACAACATGCTCCTTCCATTCGCACCTGATCTAATAGACTGCTAACTTTTTCATAGCGTTGGTTAGTTCTTCTTTAGTCAATGAATATTATGTTAATTTTGTCTTAAAGTGTATAAATCTCGTTATATATATTTTTTATCCCGTAATAAAAAAATAACTCAACTAAAATAACTAACAATATTAATAAGAACTAAATCTATGAATGACATTCATTGTCCAGCGCCTTAATTAGTCTAAAATTAACACCTAAAATAGACTAGATATTTGCAAAGTTACTTTTTTATTACAAAAAGCACCAGACAAAATAAAAAATGCATTTTTTGGCGCCGTGTTAAACTGTGTTATATTATAGTAGTAAGTGGCGGGATGCACCGAGCATGGTGATACTCGCATTAGCATGCATATAATACTATTGTTGGAGCGCCATTTGTTATTTACCATAGAGTTAGGAAATATTGTAAATTTATTGTTTTTTTCAAAATGAAGTACTTATACTTAAATAGAATATATGCATTACATATACAAAAAACCTAAAACCTATACTGAGGTCGTTTACTTGTTTGTGGCAATGTTTTTTTTGTTATTTCGACGCGTCTAAAACAGAGTTGGCGTTGAGTTTCGCCACTCGCCACGTAATGTCTTCAAAATTGGGCGATGACAGGGAAACAGTATATGGATAGTAGACCCGCGTCTTGCGAGAAAAAGCGTAAAGTTGAAAAATGAATAACAATTAGTTACTAATTTTGCAGTTAATACGTGTAAAAAAATTAGAATTAAGAAAAACATGCCTTTTCACGATTTAGCAGCTGCTATGGACACAGCTAGTCTAGACGTTCGCTGGAATAAATGATACATGAGAAACTTGACGCTCCTGCATAATATCCACGCGGTGACACAAAATACACAAAATACATTCGTCAAAGGCATTTTGACATTTTCGGCTTAACAATAAAATTAAGGATGAATTTCATGTAAAAAAACTCGATAAAGTATTATCTGCACGCCTCGATGTAAATGGATAAAAATACACGTCGAGAGTCTCTCGTTTTCTGGGAACTGATTCCGTATTTATTATTAATTTATTTAGGTATTTGTAGGACTTGCCAACCTTTTCATCTCCATCTGAATTTATATTCGCATAAAATTACAATTTCTTTAAACATACGCTCGCTTGACCTTAAACACTTGTAACATATACCTGTATAATATAAAAGTATCCATTTTAAATATTAATTGCATGTGTCTATCGTTTACTTAGCGCCTGTGAATGCCACCTCGATGCTGACAGGTGTGCTTACACTCCATAAAGGATATATCATTTTCATTATTATATACCGCACATTGGGTAGGCAGAGGGAACCTAGGAATCTAGTGAAAAGAGAATCCCTTCTTGTTAAGACACTTGCGTTCCCCACTTTCTGTCGAGTTCTGGAGGCATCGCATGTTGAGTGGCGGAATTTAACGCCGCATTTTTTAAAATTAAATAATACAATTAAATTTCGGTAAAAGCATAATGGAAAGTGACTACTGCTTAGTGAGCATTATGTATAAAATATGTACAGATATCAGCCGCGTTAGGTGAAGCGCGTCGCATTTGCATTCAGCCAGCGTTGCAGCAACATGCACATATATGTGTGTGTATGTGTGTGCACACTGCACATTGCACACTGCACATTGGTGTATATATCCTATTCGTGTGAATAACGAGCGCTGGATAATCCCGTATTAGCATGTGATCGACGGAATGTAATATATCGGTGTGAGAATGCGTGCGGTAGTTTCTAAAGCATTTCGTTATACCTCGTAACGAACTAAATGCTCTCTTATCACTTATCAATAATAATGGTTAATGCTTACTTGTAATTAAACTATTAGATCCTTGTTAAATATTTCGATATTTTTTACCATATAAGGTAAGCTTTATGTATATACTAGCGGACGCGCGCAGCTTCGCTTGCGTATTTAGGGGTGAATTCCAAAAAACCACGAAACATGTGTTCAATGAAATATTTTTAAGAGTCTAAATTTCAAATTTTATAAAAATTGGTCCCGATTTAAAGATTTTTCCATACAAACTTTCAACCCCTTATTTGCACCCTTAGGTGGTGAATTCTAGAAAACCATGAAACACATATTCAATTAAATAATTTTAAGAGTCTAGATTAAAAATTTTATAATAATCGGTGGCGTTTTAAAGATTTTTCCATACAAACTTTCAACCCCTTATTTGCACCCTTAGGGGAAGAATTCTAGAAAACCATGAAACGTGTGTTCAAATAAATACTTTTAAGAGTCTGAATTTCAAATTTTATAAAAATTGGTCCCGATTTAAAAAAAAATCTATACAAACTTACAACCCCTTATTTGCACCCTTAGGGGGAGAATTCTAGAAAACGATGAAACACGTGTTCAATGAAATACTTTTAAAAACCTAAATTTCAAATTTTATAAAAATCGGTGCCGATTTAATTTTTCTTCTATACAAACTTTGAACCCCTATTTCACCCCTTTAGGGTTAATATTTTTCAAAATCCCTTCTTAGTGGATGTCTAGATTACGAAAGTAAACATCTGTCCAAATTTCACGTTTCTACCATCAGCAGTTACGGCTGTGCGTGCGTCTTACCTCAGTCAGTGAGGACAAGTCCTTTTATATATATAGATTACTATAGAATATATGTTAGAAATTGATACAATATACAGTAGTGTAAAATTAAAGTAAATTTCAAAAAAATATAATAATATATAATTTGTTAACTGGCTCGTGTTCCAGTAATTGAACGTTCAGCTCGTTTGCAAGGAAAGGAGCCAATCGTGCGCGCCGCACAGCCTCCCCTAGCAGCGTGCTCGTAATCACTTTAAATTAGCTTCAAACGCACATACATACTTGCAAATATATATTAGCTTCAGTTTTAAAGTTTCTCCCCTTCAAATCGCATTTGGGTCAGGAATTACCTTTCGCGGGTTAAGCGGTACTGATGGAGCGGCGGCGGCGGGCGGTCCCCCGAGGACGCGAGGACGGAGGCAGTATTTCACACGGTGCGATTTACGGCACCGTCCGCTAGAGCCATCCTAGAGTCCTTTACTTTAAATAGAGCCGTTACGATACCGTTTATTTCCCTATCTTTTAATACGATTCTATCTTTCGACGCGATTCCGTTTCTTTTCGAACGGCGATTACTTATTCCTTTGATGTTGGAGGCAGCAATTCTATTAGATATCGGCGGAAGGCCGGACCCCTGTTTCTTTAGTTTATTTAAAAGAAATGTTTGATGGGAGAAAGAATTTACTTTGTTATTTTGGATTTTAGCCGTTTAAATCGTCTACAGCTTTAAATGTTTGCGTTTAATATAAAAAAATAGAAGATCATATTGTGCCCAATTTTGCCACTTGCTACTAGTAAGGGGACAGCAGGTTAATTTAAAACGTTTATTTAACATAGAAATAAATATTGGCTCTCATGGCGTGAAGTAAATTGAAAGTCAGGTTATAGTTTTTCCTTTTTACTTATACTTACTTATCGTTACGTGTTTTCTGAAAATGCTAAACAAAAATTTTATATTTCAATGTAAAATAAATATTAAATATTACAATGTACGTACTGTACACGATAAGGATATTGCTAATTCCGTATGTTCCCTCATAAATAATGTTTATATTAAAACATTACAATGCAAGAAATCCATATAAAAACTTTAATTAGTGTTATGCAAATACGTTTCGCTGTTAAACGCTACTTCTAAGAAAAATCACGATTTATCCTTAAATAAATGAATAAGTGGCGCGATGGGAAATCAAAATTATATTGGAATTTACATAATTATATAAAGGTCTTACTACAGTCACTTAAAGTACCTACTCGGATTGCGTAATTAATGAGTAAGGTTGTCTCATCTGAGTAAGGTTGTCTCATCTGTGGAGGTTGTGTTTTGTGAGCGATATTGGTTTTTTACTAGTTTCATGCTGTATCCCGCACATTGCAGGGTAAGCGGGAACCTGGGAACCTATACTAGGTTCCCCACTCTCCCCAATTTATGGAATTCAACACCGCGCTTTGCGTTGTAACCAGGGCGGGGAAATGAAAATATAATATATTTAATCAGTATTTACATACATAGGTTACGTTATATCTTTTTACACCAAATATGCAAATGAATTAATTTGAAAGTAGCAAGTGCATATACTGACAGAAGTAGAGTAGAGTTGATTCGAAGTTTTAAAAACTGTAAATTTATAAGATTATTCACAAGTTATTTTTAAATATTTTTTTCTATTGTAAAGAGCAACACATTTGAATATTAATTAAAATTAATTACTTCTACAGTTAAGTTGTGATGTTATTATTCAAATAATCAAACTATAACATTAAAATATCGTTAATAAAGCAGGTTTAGGTGTACCTCTATCAAGTGAACCCTCATTAGACTGTTTTATATTCAAATGAAGTTATTATTTTATTATGTAAATCTTACCTATGTCAGAAGGGGTATGGGGTCCCATGTATTCGCTTATTAATAAAATAATAATAATACGTTAATTAAAAGAAAATCAATCATGTTTTTTGCTTTAAAAAAATTCAATGCCACAACTATAATAGTCGAATTAAATATAACATTCCATTTTTAAATATGTTTAAATTATATGCAGATTTAAAAGGTTTTTGAAATCTTTATAAAAAATATAATAGCATATATTCATTTACTTTCGTGTAAGCAAATTGTATGCATCTCCTTCCTAATTATAAAAAATGTAAAAAAGGCAATCATTAAAATCGGTTCACAAAAAAGTTTGAAAGTTCTGAGGTAATAAACATAAAACAATACAGTAGAATTGAGAACCTCCTTCTTTTATAGAAATCGGTTAAAATATAATTTCGACTGATTAGAATATATAGCATTAATATCCGGGTCGCCTATGCTCTATATAGAGCTTTAAATTCATATTATATTATATTTGATATCAATACTAATAATTGTTATTGCTAAAACAACCTAAAACTACGAGAGCAGAAATAAAAACAACATAAACTTTATATAAAGCGTGTACAACGCGACCATTAGATGTCAGTAATGTAAGTAAACAAAGCTTTGCTAGAGATAAACACCTAACAACGTATCTAAGGCCGCCGAGAGCTCGCAAAAAATAATTAACATGAGTGCGTTCAACGCGCGGTCCCCAGTCGCTGCTACGTACTGTGTCTCTACATCGCGTTCTATTTTAATGAATTTGCATCACTCAGCCTCCAACGGCCGTTTACATTGTTCATTATATTTTGCTATTTACGCAGTACAGATGTATATTCAAGAATTCAAATTCAAAATATTCTTTATTCAAATAGGCAATTATTATAAGCACTTTTGAATCGTCGAATGAACATATGAACAAAAAGCTACCACCGGTTCCGAAGGCAGTTCTGCTGAGAAGAGCCGGCAAGAAAATCAACAGTTGCTCTTTTCAAAATCAATGCTACAATCTATTATATTAGCTGGCAGCTATCCTACGTTACATTCAATAGACATTAATTCCATACATGCTTATCCTCTAAATATTATAAGTAGTAAGATAACCTTTTACGTGTTTTTAGCTACAATTTTGATATATTTTACTAATTTTGAAACTTTAACTTATATAAATAGGTATAAAATAAAATGTGATACATCAATATAATATCTAGATTAAAATTTAAATATAAAAGTGCCGTAAGTAGCGTGGTGGTGACCGGCGTGGTGGCCGAGCCGTGGTAGCCGTACTGTCATTGACAATGATTTGCCTCTAACATGTTGTAATGTTGTTACAGTGTCGGGGCGCGGTGACGTCAGCGGGTTCTTCAACACACAGATGGTGCTCGACCTTAACGGTATGTACTTATAACTCATAATACTTCACTTCACATTAGAATATAACGACGCCCGCAAATTATCTTATAATTTTTTTGTGCGTGCCGACTGCCACCGTCGAGCTCACCTCGCTTCCCGTCCACCGTCCACCGTCCACCTTCATTCATTGGTGTGACTTCTACGTTGTGACGATGCTGCGTCAAATTTAATTAGCGAGTGACAACTGGGTCTATCACCGACAGCCGTCCTCGGCACAATTGAAAGTAGTTTATGATTCAAATTGTACGTTTAACTCGAAAGGAACGCTTCGAAATCTAATCAAATTATTTAGCACCGTTACGGCGGCGGCAAAAAACCTTCCTCTGCCGCAGAGACGCGGCCGGGACGGACGGACGGAGCACGATTCCGCTCGATTAATTACGACCAGCGGCTGAGTCGAGCGCCGCGCGCAGACAAAACGACCACATCATTAAATTAATATAAATTCACAGCTGATCTTTTTGTTAGTTCGCAGCGACACTGAGACGTTACTAATTTTCATCTAGCCGTGCTTTTTGCCTGCGTTAATTACGGGATGAATGGAAGATTGGGAAAAGGAGGGCGCGGGGGGGAGTCGAGAGGGTCATGAGAGGTGTCGGGAGGTGTGCGGGGTGAGAGGGGAGAGGGCGAGAGCTCGCCGCACTTTTTGTCATGCGCGTGCTTCACGGAATTCATGGTCATTGTGAGGGCCCACGCCGCTCCACGCTGCGACCGTATTCAAATCGCTGCAACGAAAAACCTCGGCGCGGATGTTCATCGGTCACACGCCGCGACACGCACAGCCTCGAGTGCTAGGCGGATCCGTAGTATTCGAAATTGGTTTCTTGTATCATTCTAGTGTACAATTTATGGTAATTATTATTTATTATCAACTAATCTACCTTACACTAAAGTAATTTTGAATATGTGTATTTTAAACGATCCAGTGTTGCTGAATTAAACGAAACATTTAATAATTTACCAGCAAAAAGTGCTCCCACGGTAGAGCCCGGCGCGGCGCGGCGGGACGAGTCCTCCCAAATCTCACAGACCAAATATAGAATACACGACTTACCGCTCAAAAACATCATAACACTGAAGTACTCGATCGTTAAATACTTTGTCGCATCCAAAAACATATTTAAACATTTCGAATTTAAATGTCATCACCGGATTTCTCACTAGTGAGTGTTCGTCGTGATTTAATTCTGTATCTCATTTCGATTTTTTTGTAAATATATTACAAGTTATAAGCATAACGCGAATAATGTGCTCCAATCATATTAGGTATAGCTTAAATTTACAAAGATTCAATTCATTTAAAATAATACTCAACAAGAATTTCTCCATTTAACTATTGACATTGCTTGCTCTCAGCTATATTATATTTGGTAAAATTGCTTTGAACTTAGTTAATTCTATAAAAAAATACCAAATTATTTTTTTGGTATAACAAATTGTCACTTGAATTTTATTAGCTTATTACGCAATTAATACAAATTCAAAACAAGGCGAGTGGAAAAAGCAGGAAAGTAGTTTTAGTTCCGCACGGCTGGGCGATGTCACGGCAGCGTGCAGCGAGCCGGCGACCACCGCGCGCGCCCGCTGACTCAGCACTCGCCACTTCGGGACCCGCATGTCAATGATCTTGATACCCTCCTCATATACACTGTAATGACAAAATCTAAATAACATTCCAAAACTTAAAGCCTAAACACGCATAAAATCATTATTTGCTCAAAATATATTA
>JAEBDU010003964.1:0-17833 GCA_016802625.1 Heliconius numata | reverse complement strand
AGAGTAATTTAAGTTTATCATATCTCATAATGGAGACGGCGTTCTGCTTGCATCTACTGTGTTTCAATTACAATATAAAACAACCCACCCCAGATACACCCCAGGTCTATTCCCACCCCAGATATTTTGCTAAGATATAATTTGCCCATGAGAATAAAAAAAAACACCACTTAAGCGAATATATCTGACCCAAGCTAAAGTCTAGGCCTCCCCCAAAAAATATCTGTAGATACGTCCATGAAAACAGAAATAGAAGCTAGAAGCAAGATTTTCTCATTGTACTCTTTCACTAACTTCACGTAAACATTTCATACAATAAGTTAAACAAACAGTATAGTTTATTTATACAGAAAAATCACATTTTGTAAATATATTGCGTATTTATATTAATTTATGTGCGGACGGAAACATCTGTTACATGCATATTCAAGCTGTATTGCGAACTTGAGTTTGTGTTCTCATAAATCTGTATCATTTCATCGCAAGTGTGCTCATATGAGGCCATGTCTTTAAGAAGTAGGCATAGGGTAAGTAATATTACATAGAAGATGAAAATATAGAAGTACTTGTTTACATTACATTAAAATAGTTATTTTTAAAAATATTAATTATATTTTTGTGTTGGATTAACTTGACGTTTCTAAAACAATAATGTACGAGTTGAATAATTCTTTTGTAAATACACAAAAGATTAGCTTTTTATTGGATATTTTTTTTAAACTTTACGCTGTGTCCTGCACATAGCAGGGTAGGCTATAAGTTGATGAGAGTGAACCTGGGAGCCCAGTGTTAGGACACTCCGTTCCCCTCTTTCTGGAGGCATTACGTGTTGAGTGATGAACCACGTGATACAGGCCTCATATTGGGCACTTATTATACCAAATTGATATAGAAAATCTAAAACACATATATTTTGTTATGTCTCCAAGCGGAAATAAATGAATATTACAAATAATATGTAGGTACTAAAGACGGCAGCCGCACAACTAAAGACACTCACGTACACAAAGGTACAATTACAGTTATTTGCGTAATTAACCTCCGCTACACTGTTGCACTTTAGACTTCAGTTAACTAGTAAACTATACCTATATAAAATGTTAAGTAAATAATACGAGCGCGCTAATTGTCTCTATGTATATTCTATAACCGTTCTGAAAGCATTTTTAGCTTACATAATTATGTGTAGATGAAATAATAACAAACTTATTTTAAAAAAAAATCATATTCATGCTGTATTCCGCGCATAGCAGGTTAGGCAAAGGGAACCTAGTGGAAGTGGAGGTGGAGGATCAGTTCCCCACTTTCCGCTGAATTTTTCGAGGCATTGCGTCTTGAGTGGCGGTAAAGTAAAATATTAATAAAAAATAATTCATTTCCTCGAGTGAAGATCGAACCTACAACCGTCGCGTTACAGTCACTTCTTGTGCCCATGAGCTACGAAGACCTCAACTAATGTAATAATGTATAAATACATAAGAATGATTTGTTTGGTATTCGTGCTATAAATAACTGTTTTTTATTTAAATATTGTTTTATCTTAATCTATCTTATGCGTCACAAATCGCCTATTTCCATTTGTCTTCAGTCTTGAAACATATTTAGTGATTTAATTTCAAGTTTATTTGTATAAATAATTGTACAATCTACTAAAAATATATACGAGTATACTACTGTACTAAGTAATAATTATTATATAGATTTTTTAATCTAGTTTATGCCTTAAAATTCCTAGCGTTCATTACACATGTTGTCTAGACTTTAGCAACATCATAATTCGTTATATTAAAAACAACAGGTTGCGGCCTATATTTATGAAGTTGTAGCAACTTACTCCAAAACTTCGAGAACCTCTACTCTAGCTATAAAGTAGAAATTGACTTAATTGAATTTTTAATTAAAATACCGGTATTTTCTTACAAAACTGACATTGATACGAACCATATCAATAAATTACAAAGGAAAATAAATATCTATTTGAGAAAAATAACTTAGAATCAAAGATATATTCGCGTAATCGTATAAAAATAGCGAAATTGCCGTCGGTGAGTCGGGGTGGATCAAACTGCGATAAATCGTACATCATACGTGATTTGATCCTTCCTGGACCTCGTTTATGGAAGTGGTTATATACTCACAGGAATGTTGCACTTTTAGGACAAACTTACATAATAATTATATTATATTAGTTTACTTGTTATATATCTGTATTCATTAAATTTTTTTATAAGTAGAAATAAAAATATTAATTGGTAAATTGGGTATGAGTTGTGGGGTCAATTTCCACTCGAGGAAATGAAATATTTAATATTTTGGTGGTGGTGTCAAGTTCAAAGTGCGGCGTTGAGTTTCGCTACTCGATGCGCAATGCCTCCAGAATTCAAATTTTGCAGAAAATAGAGAACAGTGTCTTTATACTAGGATCCTTCTGCCTACCTTGCTATGTGCAGTAGAGTAGATTTATTATAAAATATATAAAAAAAACTTGCTAGATGAATATTTTAGCTGACTTTTTTTTACAAAAGCAAACTCAAATTTAAAAATTGCAAATGGCACGAGACGCGTGTATATACTCGTAATAGGAAGTGTTCGAGTGCGAGTCTAATTGGACTTGTGGCAATTCCACCCGAGGCCTATCCGATCTTCGCAGTAATAAAATAAGCAGTTTTTCCAATTCGACGTTTCATCTCGTCGCTTCGTATTCCGAAGGCAGCTTTCGTTTTCCGGAAAATTGTGGGCGACGGCGCGAGTGTCTCTTGCGGTTTGTGCTCCAATGTAACGAAATAAGAATAAACATAACTGCTATTTGTATTTCAGGTTCTTGAATCTTGAATATACTTATCTTATATAAATGTAGGTGGAGACTGTAGCAGCGGCACAAGGGTGTGTAACACGGTAGCTGTAGGTTCGATTCTGTACAAGGGAAGTAATTATTATTTGTTAATATTTTCATTTCTTCGCTCTGGTATCAAGGCAAAAGCCCGGTGTTGACTTCCGCCTCTTAACACGCAATGCCTCGAAAAATTGGGCGGAAAGTGGGGAACGTAACACTAGGTTCCGTCTGCCTACCCTGCTGAATGCGGGATTTAGCGTGAAGCTTATTTAATTTATAAATGTAAGTGAAACTGGTTTTGTAAATACTTTACTAACAGAAATAAAACGATAAATATATATTTAATTTTAATTTGGCAATAATTATAATATAATAAAAATGTCGTATTTGTTATAGTTTAGATAGGTATCTATTTTATAAATGTTGTATTTAAATTTCTTAACGTATTCAAGTTAAAATCAACTACAAACAACTGTCACAATTGTGAAATATACACATAAATATATTAACCGGCGTTGAGTTCCGCCACTCAAAACACAATATCTCAAGAATTCGACAGAAAGTGGGAAATGGAGTGTCTCAACTAGGTTCTCTCTGCCTACCCTGCTATGTGCGGGATACAGCGTGAAGCTGATTTAATTTGATTTTTAATTTAAATATATAAACATTATATACTCAGCCTAGATATTATTTAAAAAGAAATACATATTATTATATTATTTGTATTGCGTACTGCTTCTGCTCCCGCGAGACAGCATGTCAATGACCTAACACGAACTAACAATATTATGGTGCTTGTCAGACTTTTTATATTTCCTTTTATTTTCCTCTTTTCCTTAGTAAATGGAAACATAAATAACGTTTACTTTCATACGTGGTCAAGATCTATAGACAGATATCGTACCCTTACTAAGAGAGGACCAGAGCTCTTACTTATTCATAGATTCAGGTGAACTCACAAATTATTTTGGTATTATTTACGTAAATGTAATATTTATATTTATTTAATTTTAATCTATATATTTGTAGATATAGATTTTATAGATTTTGCCTGTTATGGGCATTCTAAATAGGAGTTTATCAAATGCAGTAAGCGATAAATGAAATGTCCCGAACAGAATATAGAGTGCAGATATTGGTCTGGAGCACTCTGTGAAATTTTCCTTTAATACTAATATTAGCACTACCTTTCAGTTATAAGAGAAGTATATACCTATAAATTTTAAAACGTTAGATATTTCATAATAGATAACATAAATAAAGTTTTTTATAACTCTTTATGTTAAAAGATAATACGGACTAAACAAAATTTCCTTACTTGAACGGAAATAACGGATTTCCATTGAAATAACATTTACGGTTCGACCTAAAAACACAGTAGGTCCCTCATCTAATCCTAATTTGTTAGAGGATTTGATCCGAGAGCGAATTCATTAACGAGAGCGGGCCGTGCGGGTACAGTCCATACGTTACAAACTTCCACTACCTACATGGATCTACAAATTTAGATAGACGTATGCAATTAATTTCATATAAGCCCTTCAATTCAACCTATACTTTCAATTTAAAAAATAATAAGTGATTATTTTCACTAATATTTGGCATTTAAAAATGTTATGTTAAACGAATAAAGATAATAGGAGAGTTGTTTCCTTTTGTTCGCAGTTATTCCGTCAAGTGTCTATATACGTTGAAACTGGCTTAGTCGTTATGAAAATTGTTCCAACTTGATGCCATCACTTAAAGACTTTACTGAAGAAAGTTTGTAGGAAGTATTGCGGTTACTTCCTTTCTATTACTGTATTTCTTATCCAAGTTTATAAGGTATAAGGTACCTCGCGGGTTGAGCCACAGTATAAATGCTAATATAACACGCGACAATGTCTACAGAAAAAATATATAATAGAATAGAATAAAAATTGTATTTCACTGATTAAATAGTTTGACAGAGTTTTTGTAAGGTCGTACAGAATCTTCAATGGAATAGAAATGTTTTTTTCGTTCGTATTTGTTTTGTGCCTAGTTGGCGTAATGTTCTCCGCAATCTGCGCTTTGGAGAACACTTACCACAGTCGACACTGAGCAAGCAACTTGAGAAATTCAGCTTAGTATCTCTCTTTTTTTTATTGTACGACATTACTGATTAAATTTCCCTAGATGCGATCTCTTCTTATACTGTATGAACTAAAGACAATATTATGAGGAGAAAAATCTTCATGAGGCCGTCGTGCCGCAGCGGCACAAGGGTGTGACTGTAACGCGCCGGTTGTGGATTCGATCCCCACTCGAGGAAGTGAAATATTTATTTAGGTTTATATTTCCATTTCTTCGCTCTGCTGTCGAAGCAAAGCGCGGCGTTTGGTTCTGCCACTCAATGCAATGCTTCCAGAATTCGGCAGAAAGTGGGGAACGTAGTGTCTTAACACTAGGTTCCCTCTGCCTACCCTGCTGTGTGCGGGATACAACGTGAATCTGAAAACAAAACTTCATAGTATAATAAAACGAAAAACATTGTAACGAATCTAATATTTTTACAAGACGAGTTGAGCAATCAATTATATATCATAAAATATCGCGGAGAGATTTAAGGTCTAGATAGGAAGCGCGGCGTCCCATCGCGGGAAATATGAAAATTGGAAATGCTTTCCCGATACCGAGCCAAATAAATTTCAGCCCTATTTGTAAGCCCGTCTCGATATTACGGCGGGTTCTCTCTATATATATATGAGTAGATACATACATATACATATATATATGTATCATGCTTTTATAGCTTGTCTGATTGGACCTACTCGTTTGGAAATGGTTTTGATTTTTCCATTTTTAACACCGATTTGAGTTTGATAATGTTGTTGTTCTATTCTAACGTTTTCTGTTTTCTTTTAATTATAATTTTGCTCTGTTAATTATAAACTTGGATAATATATGACTTTCTTACGTAATTAGTTAGTAAGTTTAGTAGTGTGAAAGGGCAAAGAGACTAGTTTAATATTCTGCCGTCGCACAGAGCCTTTTGAACTTTGAACAGATTCGTCCTGGACTAGCTTGTTTCAGACATCCTAATTTACTTTTAGTCCCAGCATTAAGGACTTTAATTACAGTCACCATTTGTATCGAATCAGAGAAACTTAGTTTTGGGAACAACAAATCGATTAGACCATAGAATTACTCCTCCTCCACATTCATTTATAATTTTACTTTATAAACCTTACAGAAAAAGAATGAAAAACAAAGGTATAATTAATTACAGAAATATATTCGACATTAGCTTTGTCGTTCGTGTACATTAGATAGAAGATAGAAGGGTAGAAATCGTTTGGAGAGTGACAGTTTTTATAATTATGTTCATTTTTTCTCAGTTTCACGCATATATAGGGAACCTAGTGCTAAAACACTCTGTTCTCCACTTTTTGCCGATTTTTTCAAGGCATTGCGTGATTAGTGGTCGAACTCAACGCCTAGCGTAAATCTGAGAAAAGAAATGAAAATATTTATTAATAATAATTCATTTGCCGCGGCTGGGCATCGAACCTACAACAGTCGCGTTTACAGTCACATGGCTGTGCCTGACGACATACAAGCTACATTTCGGTAAAATAATAATATAAAATTCAAAATATATTTTATTTGTATGTTAAACGAAATAACTAATAGTTGACAACTACATGTATATAGTACTTATGATCGTAGAATACTTCAGTAACAAAGACAGTAACTTAATTTTAATTTATATTTATAATTTTAATTTATATAGTCAAAATGATTGATTTCTTGGTGGAAGTACGAAGGGTGGGTAGCTCGAGTGTTAGATGGCGGCTTGGGTATGTAAAAATTGTGGTCTTCGTCAAAATATTTCTTGCGTTTTAAAAATATAGAGTTCATATCGTATCCTAGTAATGTCTCTCTAGAATTGTTTTGTAGGGGTGGAGCAATTTTTGATCTATTATCATATTGTGGTTTAGCTTTGTCACGTAATGTATTTTGAAAAAGTGATTTAACATCTGGTTTTGTTTGGAACCGTACATCGTTCTGCTGAGTATCTGGTTTCACAGCTTTATGAGGTTTTTGCCAAGCGACCAGTCTCTGAACTTCTTGCATTTGAATACGTGTACCGTCGGGTATACTTGGTTTACCAATTGACTTCCCTTTGCTTGTATCAAAATGCCTCCCAAATTTGGATGGCATTTTACTATTGTCTAGAACATTTCCAATTCGTTGAGGCCATAAATTAATATTAAAATTATGAGTATTAGACAATAAGCTTTTAATATTACTTTCTCTGTTTTTTACTGCTTTTTTAGCAACATCCATAACGCGAACGATGTTTTCTATTTCTTGTAAACTCATAGTGGGTACCGTAGAAGCAATAATTTCTATTTTATTTTCAATATCAAAAAGTAATTCGTTACTTTTTTTTAAATATTCAAATTTGTTTTTATTCATATTTAAAAATGTCAAAGGGGATCGAACAGATCGTTCCCAATACGATCTTGGAGAATTGTTATTAAAATACAGATCACCCTTGGCAGAATCACGTTTTTGTTCTATCTGGATATTTGCGTTTCTATTTTGGACATCTATTCCTCGTATCATTGAAGCTATTTCTCTGCCTAGTTTTGTATAATATGAATCATCTAATTTATTTTTACCAGGACGAGGGTACCGACGACCGTCAGGCGTATTTGGTGGAACAATGTAACCAGTATAATCGTGTTTATCGATATTAGGTGCTTTGTACATTTCTATACTTTCAAGAGGATTATATTCTATAGGCGGTAGATCGTTCGTATTATTTTTCATATCTCTATGTATTAGTTCTGTTAGGTACTTGAATTCGACATTTCTAGGTAGCTCCTCATTTCTTTCTAAAAGATTCTCAGGAATATCATTTTCTATCAACGGGCTTTCGAAATCGTCGCCTCTGCTGTCAGTATTCATCAATATTTTTTTATGTTTCTGCCAAGGAGGCATAAAATATTTTGCTGAAGATGGACGATTCATCCTGTCCCTTATTCGCGATAACTGGAAAATAAAAATTAATTTGTCATTGAAATAGTTTACCAACAAATCATGTGAATACTATATGTATATGAAAATTTAATTTATTAAAATGTTAAGTCTTACTAATTTTTGTCGATTAATGGGTTGTAGTTTATCGAATCTGAAAATGTAAATAATTAATTATTATCGTGCTTAACATACGTTGGCTACTATACAAGAATATTTTCTTATATTCATTTCTAATAACTTTACCAATTAGAAAAAATCTAATATATAATTTTGTTTTCTCCGTTTTTGAACATATTTCTTGCTTCAAGTGGACCTACCACCAGCAGAGACTTATTACATGGAATTGGAGTGGAATAAATTATAATGTTATTATATTTATTAATATACCAAATAGACTAATAATATTACCCGGCATCTTCTTCGTTATCAATATTATAACTGGAGATCCTTGGTATTTTCTTTTTCCTCTTTTTCAATAATCGTTGAGGATTTCTGTAATTAAATATTTTTAACTACTTATATTTATAAAGTTTAATTTGTATTTTCCTTATATTTTGAATAGTAATATGTTTTAAACATGTTTTCTTTGGTGTTATAGAATTAACTATCACGAGTGTGAAGATTTCGTGACTAGATGGATATAAAACGTTATCAGGAAGCAATGAAAAAAATAAAAAATAAATACAAGTACTTATTTAGAATATTATTATCAATAGTAATTGTTTTTATGAAATACAAGAAAACAAATAAATTTTCAGGTACAATTGATTACTGAATTTTCATAGTACATTTAAAGAAGAAATAGAAAACTTTAATTGCGTTTTTATGTTAAAATCTACCCTGAATCTAGTGTAAGTCTACTGTATATTTTTGAAAATATTTCTAAATGTTGGGCAACAGAATTTGCTTAATCGAAAAAACAGACCGCCAAAAATATATTTGTTTAAAGTAAGGTATTTTCCAAACTTCTCTCTTTTTAAAATTTTCAAAAGTCTTTGATTTTACACAAATAAGAAATAAAAGGATCGATGTGAAATAACAGGCTTGTAATAGTTTTATATAAATAGCGCTGCGAGCAGTGGGCCGCATCTGATAGATTTAGCGGCTGAGCCTCACAATGGGGCTCTTGCGTAAAATTGTATGGCCATTGAAATTAAATGGGTATCGCGTACCAATGTTATATGTTTTATTTTTACTAAGCTATATAACGCAAACTAGCTAGTAGCTAGCTATATAACTTCACTGGGTGAAAGTCCTCAAAAAAATATGGAGATATACAGTGCTATTATAAGTATAAGTATATTTGGTTTGGTTTTCTATATTCAGAAAATTGAAAATGTTATATTCAAATTCAAATTCAAAATATTCTTTATTCAAATTGACTATTACAAGCACTTTTGAATCGTCGAATGTACATATAAACAAAAAGCTACCACCGGTTCGGAAGGCAGTTCTGCTGAGAAGAGCCGGCAAGAAACTCAACAGTTGCTCTTTTCAAAATCAATGGTACAATCTATTGCATTTGCTGGTAGCTATCCTGCAAGACATTCTATAGACATTAATTACATACATGTTTATCCTCTAAATATTCTTGTACAGTTTTTTTACAAATACTTTATACTTAGTTCAAGTGTCTCACTTGTCTAATTGTTTGACATAAAAATTGTAATTCTGGCGATTGTTTCTTGCCTCGTCAATCGTTTGATTAATTTTATATATGAACTATAAAATTATTGATTAAAAATCATTTGTGATTATATCGTCAGTGTTTTCCATATCTGCCTTGTTACGAATTTCACTCATCTAAATTATATGAGTATAATTTTATATTTTTTAAAACACTACTCTCGTACTCTCACACAATATTATATTTTTTAAAAATTAAACAAAATTAAATTAGTATAGGCAAATGTAAACAAAAAGCAAAAAAAAAACCGGAAAAAAGGATCCGTGTGCTATCAATAGAATTGGATAAATTTCTTTTTAAATGACTTACAAATCAGTAGTACTCTGGATGGCTGGTGTTGTTGTCTCTGCCGTTACTGCCACACTCGCAGTACTAGGAGGGGCGGTGGTGGTGGGAGACGTCTTACCTTCTGTGGTAGAACACTCTGTAATATTTTATAAGTGCTTAAAAAGTATTTAAAAAAAATTATGTTATTTACAAAAACTATTTTTTAAAATATTATTTTATACAGGATGTCCCAGGAGTCAACGATAAAACGAAACCAGGTGATAGACCAAGTCGTGACAGTTGTGATAAAAATATAAAAAAAATATTTGTCATGTATTTTTCATATTATATCGATTTTAAAAAATATCGGAAAAACCGACACCCTGTGATGATTTTTCAAGTCCTAAGACTCCTGGGACACCCTGTATATTTTTTCTTTCTTTTAATACTTTGCGAACTAACCTGTTTCAATACCAAACGGAACTACAGGTGGCACGGGTACTATGGGGTACATGGGTACCACGGGAGGCGGTGGTAGACCTATAGGAGGATAGAATGGCGTTTCTAAATTTGGCACAAAAATGAAGCTGGGCAAAGGTGGCTTCGGTTTTTTATTATACACAATAATTTTCTTATGTCCATGTACATCGTCATTATTATGAACATGGTGTTCTACAGATGACTCACTGGAGCTCGAGTCACTGGAATCTGAACTAGAATGAGACGCCATGTCAAACATGCTATCGTCTTCTGTTATCCGAAGTAATTTATTTCTTAATTTCCTCCTTTTTGTTTTTTTATTTCTTTTTCCATTTCTGTTCCATTTCTTTCTTATTTTTGGTTTCTTGATAGTTGATCCACTGCGGCGCGTTGGTTGCTCTTCATCTTTTCCACTTGTACTATTAACAACTTGATTTTCAATTGTTTTAAAGAATTGATTATATAGCCAGTCGCCTAAGTCGTTCGCATCATTGCTGATTTCATCTACTTGATCGTCGAGCTTACTCTTGAGAAGAGATTCAGTTTCGCTTACGATACTAGGAGTGGCAGCGTTGAGGATTCGGGTTGGTTCTCCTGTGTGGTGACGTCTATGATGATCTATTAATTTAGTACTAGAACATAGAGTGGACTTTTATTAAAGGTTTATAATAGACAGAATTGAGAATTCCAGAAGTAGTACCATTTCATAGGGATATCATATTTATATTAATACACATCATACCCACTTTAAGAACTTTAAGGGCACATAATAAGTAAAAAACCTATTTTTGACTCTGGTACTCACTTTTTACTTTATCTGAGTTAGTTAGTTCTTTAATTTTTGTATTATCATAATTTGAAAAATGATATCCTCGAATGAGAAGAAAATAAATTTCAATTCATTCGACGTTAAAAAGATGTATCGTGAATATACAAAAGTCTATTTTTAACTTATTCGATTTTTAACGGTTCGCTAGTATTAAATTAATAACATACTTGGGTTCACATATTTTTGTATCTGTATCGAAGTAGTAACCGGGATGACAGTGGCAGCCGATCACACAACCTGGTATTTCATCTATACAATATTCAAATTTGCCATGTTCTCCACACTCTGTAAACAAAAATATATATTATTATAAATAAATATAGTTTAATTTTTTTAGGCTCATAGTAGTGTAGGCAGAGAGAAGCTAGGAACCTAGTGCTAAGACACTTCCGTTCTCACTCCCACAAAATGTTCTTATAGGCCTTTATTAATGTAATAGAACCTAAAGCAATGATTGTTAAGTTTTTTGTCTGTTTGTCTGTGCATTTCTTCACAATAATCTCAGAAACGGTTTAATCGATTTAAATGCAGTTATCATTATTATATTTAAGCAAATTTTGCCTTTATATGTAGCGTTTTATTTAAATTGTTTCACAATTAATAAAGTTATATCAATATAAAAAGTTGCATATGACAATATTGCTACGAAATAATATTTCATTGAATTGGCTAAAACTTATGGCTATCAATGTTTGGATATTGAGAATGATAATTAATTAAGAGAGAAAGTAAATAATTATGTAGTACAAGCGGGCGAAGTCGCGCGGGGGTCACTAGTTATTAATATGTTGCTGATAAAAATAAATTATAAAAAAGAGAAAAATAAAAATCTGCTAATTGACAAACGCAATAGAAAAAAAACTTGACTTACCATAGGTATTTTCACTCAACACACTATAGGAAAATAACGAAAATTTAAAAAACAAAACTGCAGAATACAACATGATTGTTTTACAAACAGGCTAGCGTATATAGGGAAGTAATAAAAAAGTTATTATTTTTCTACGCAAACTCATTTGGCGTATTATATACGAATAAGAATAAAAATAGTACAATAGTCCCCATTAGATTAATTAATACCAACGTTAGTTTTAAGCTTTTTAAAGGAAATTAATAAAAGGTAAAATCTATAAAGGAAATCAAAAGCGACTATGAACGAAATGAACGTTAATTCTATTCTAATCGAATGGTCTTTAAACAATAGTGTGTTGTAATGTGAATCGATGAATCGCTTTGTTATGATTTTATCGTTGAATTGTTATTTAGAAAAAAAATGAAATAAAAATTAGCATTTTTATGTGTATTTTTATTATTTATGTTAAACCAGTTACTTATATAAACAACATTATACACAGTACATTCTTTGTTACTTATAAATATACAATTTTTATTTCTCCAATCTTTTGTCGAGGCAAAACGCGGCGTTGAATTCCGCCACTCGACACGTAATGCCTCTAGAATTCGACGGAAAATGGCGAACGGAGTGTCTTAACACTAGGTTCCCTTTACCTTCCCTGCTGTGTGCGGGATACAGCGTGAAGTAACGTATTTCCGGTGCTAAGGGGTGTAAAAGGCCTTTGTAGCGCAATTAGGATCTTCAAAGTAAAACTATTAGTTATATCCAACTGTGAAGAATAGTTACAATTGTAATTTTACTAGTAGAGTTTTCTCCTTTCTTCTCTCATAGTTTCTCCATTAATAACAGAATGAACAACGTCTATAAATTGGTTAGAGTAAGATAAACGGAGAAAAACACAGAATGTCGGAGGAGTGTGTCTATAAAAATAAGTGCAACAACTATAGGAGATCAAAAATAGTACATAATTTTTATCAACTTGATACCAAAAATAACTTTTTATACATATAATAAAATCTTCTAATCTAATATTAAGTATAAAAATCTAACATAATATCTATTTACACTATAGCTAGGTCTCGATCAGTATTGCGGGACGGTAATAAGATCTCTCTATTGTAACTGGGGACCTGAAGGCTGTCTATTGTTCGCCTCAGTGACATTTCTCCGTTCGCACTAAGCGTCGTCGCCGAGGTCGGGGATCCCTTTGAGACCTCTGTGAAGAACATACTAGATTACGCAAACAATTTATGTATTTATTTTATTGGATATTGTAAGAAAACAAATATCTTTAAATATTTCATGTTTGAAAGAGGCTGCTTATAGTAATAAATAAACAGTAAAGGGGTTTGATTTTTTTTTCAGCTTTAGGCTTTATCTTGCATAGGTAGTCAGAGAAATTATTGCTAAGACACTCCGTTCTTCATATTCTCTCGAATTTTCGAGGCATTACGTGTTGAGTGGCGGAAGTCAACGCCGCGCTTTGCATTGTTACCAGAGCGAAAAAAAGATGAAAATATTAATAATAATCGTCAATTCATCACGTTTCTAAAGTCACATGTTTATGCCAGTGTGCCGGCCTCAGGCCTAGCCATTTATTCGATTCTTATATTTAAATAATTAGGCGGAAAGTGAAAATGAATGAATGAACGCCACCTAAGATTCTGAATTATCGGTATGACATTTTAGTTTCGTATTTGATTTTGTGTAGATTTTATCATTTTGTAATTATATATAAATTACTTAGTGCATTCTTCAGGGTGGACGCATTTGTGAGTTCTGTCGTCCCGCACGTAGGGGTGCACGCAAACGCAGCCAGGCTCACAAAAGGGGTAGCAGGGGCGAAGCCTCTCGCGAGGGTTGTCACACGAGACCGCGGCGCACCCCGCGAAACATGCCTCGTATCTGAGTACAAGTAAGAATTGGTAAACAAGTTTAACTTATTTGAAGACAATATTTAATATCAATAAAAATATTACCTTTCATTTGTTCTATCGCACGTCATTATAAAAGGCATATTTTTGTCGTTTTCATTAGATCTGTGAAAATATTCTAAATTAGTATAATAATCTTCCCTCTCTCTAAAGATAGGACTAACTCAGTTATGAATATTTACGGAAGAGCAGCGTTATGTCCCAGTTCATCTTTTGTTCTCAGCAGGTTTACGTTATCAGCATCCTCGTACCGTCTCTCTTCCTTATAAATTCTTTCGGGATCCATCTCTCGTCGCCTATCGCTCCCTATATACCGCTTAGGTTCCACTTCCTCCAAATATCTCGGAATGTCGTGTTCATATCGTCTGTCATCCCACTCTTTGTGTTCCACTTCAAATGGTTTTAATAATGCTTTCTTTCTCCAATTTCGCCTTTCATCAAGGAAGGAATGCGGCTTCATAGTATCTGGGTCATCGTAATCGTAAATATTTGGTCTTGTAGCACCTGCAATATTGTCTGAAATGTTTCTGTTATTAATATATTACTTAAATTATTATTTATTATTATATTTATATAGTTGATGGTTGATTACTCACAAAGCAGTAAGGCCAAGATCAATAAATATCTCATAATTACATCTAATTCGGATCAATTCATAACGTTTGTCGATAATTTTAGTTTTCCGTTTCTAATTATTGTGAGTTAGCCAGTACTGTAGTCGGCATGCTCGATTGTTTAATAAAAGAACTAGAATTCGCTAAAGTTTGTTTATAGTAGCAAAGACATAAAACGACTGAGCGATTGCTGTACTTGACAATTTTGTTTTATTTCTTATTGATTCTTTCTCTATTTGGCTTGGTATTGTTGTCGCAGTTTGATATAGTAAAAAAAAATTTAAATAATTAGCCATTCAGCCTTATAAATATTTTGGTTGTATGTACAAATATTAAATTAAAGATTGGTCTGTAATTGAGGGCGTCGTAGCGCAGGGGGTGCACGTTTGACTGTAATATGACGTTTATGGGTTCGGTTCCCACTCGGGGGGATGAATCATTATATATCATTTCTCTAAAATAGGGATGAATCATTATATTTCTCTCTGGTGCCAAGGCAAAATTTCTTAATCCACTTTCCACATCGGGGGAACCTAGTGTTAAGTGGGTTTTAACGCTAGGTTCCCCCTGCCTACCCTGTAATATGCGTAGGATACCGCGTGAAGCTGAAGAAAAAATATTTCAATAAAACTAAAACCTTGGAACATAACTAAATTTTATTATGCATAATAGAATACAATTAGATAATAAAATAAAAATACCATTTTGTGTACAAGTAAGTTTGTGTAGATACGTTATTTTAGACTTGTTTCACAGACATGCCTTTGACTTCATCATGAAATATTTTCCGCGGTTGAATTGCCTTAATAGGGGGCGGCGCGATGACTATGTTAAAATAATTGCCCAATCTAGAAACTTCCCCCCTTTGCGTCTCGTCCACATGATGGGGAGCATTATTATCATGTAATAAAGAATCGTCTTCCCGTATAACGTGGCCTTTATTCCTTTTGTTCATAGGTTTCGGATCATCCTTAGCTGCTGCAGCTCTTAAACTTGGAACTGGAATGCCCATTTGTGTTCTATCGAAACAATTAATAACAATAACAGTAATTCTATTAATGTATTTTTTTTCAAATCTTGGACTGGAAAATATTTTGGTCAGATTTTTACTTTAAATTTAAATACTAACAACAATAATAAATAATTCATATACACCTATATCTCATTTTTATGAAAAATTAATATTAATTAAAGAAATTTATATAAATTTATTAATGTTAACGTCATCTTGTAACTTATTAAGAATCTGTTAAAATTTATGATATACCTACATATAGATACATATTTACTAGATCATTAAAAAAGGATGTACTCTCATTAGATTCCATTTCATAATGTTGGTTACTTACGGTGAACAGTCCTGAGGTAAAACGCACTGGTGTGTGCGATCGTCTCTTACGTAGGGGTCTTCGCAGACACAACCAGGCTCGCAGTAAGGGTAGCAGGGTCGAAGATGATTGCGGGGATTATCGCAAGAAATCTCTGCACACCCACCGAAACAGGGCTCGTATATCTCATTAGGCCAATAACAAGCTGCGAAAATATGTAATTATATTATGAGTTTTGCTAATTACTAAATAATTATTTTATACTTTTAAACATGCTTTGCATAGAAACCACTGTTATTTTTTATTCTTCAGTGTAGCTATTTTATATATTATATGTGAAAAGATACCAACAGACATTTAGATAAAAAATGACCGAAAAAACAATTTTTATCTTTAAATAAGGTAGATGTACTCAGTGTAAAACTCTCATAGAAATAAATCTAACAATCGACACAAGCTTTCTTAAGTACTTTTTCAATAGTTTTCACAGGTCCATTACGACTCCCGAGGGTCTACTTATAGACTAGATTATATCTAACTATACTTTACACTTATAAAAATAAAGAAAAGCCATTTCTTTTAAATCCCTCTTTATATTAGATTACGATATTATTTATGAAATAATTACAAAAAACAAATACCTTTGGAAATTTTCTCCTCATCTCGACATGATATTATTTTAACAATTAAAATTGCAATTGCTAATGATGGGTTCGTACTCATATTAAGAGTTTCTTAAACTGATATCGTACGAGAGTTTTCAATTGAAATTTAATGTAGAATTATATAGAAGTTTAGTAAAGGCTATAATCGGTCGCCAGCTCTATAATTAAGACGTAAGTACGCCACCTCACGAGGCGGGTATTTGGTAAACATAGAGAGAGTTCGGTTAAGCCACATTTGATTGAATTATTGCTTGTGTTGCCAGCTACCTGTTCCCGAGGTGCGAGGTCACGTTCCCCCCAAATTCCCTGATATTGTAAACATAATATATTTGTAGCGGAAATTTATAACTTTATACGTGACTAATAAATGCTGTGAACGTTGTTTAGTCTTGCAAGGTCTTTCTTATCATTTACTAGTGCATGCAATTCGTGTTACAATTAAAAACTATTTTCTTTTAAATATGTAATTGTTATGTTGTTTTTTAGGGTTCCGTATCTCGAAAGGTAAACCGTAACCGCTATAGAGCACTTTGTTGTATGCCGTCCGTCTGTCAAGACCATTTATATCAAGATCGCGTGGACGTATCAAGGAGAAATTAATATCATCAATATATATGTCTATGGACAGCATAATCGAAAGATTTTGCTGCCTTTGTAAGAAATTCGCCGCGGAAACAATTCTAAAGGGTAGTAAGTACAGTGAACTTCCTTTCCTCTTCCTGTAATATAAATAAATCCAAAAGTTTGAAATTTATAAGTATTTTGTAGAATAAAAAATCATTAGAAACTGCTATTCATTAAAATTTAAATTTATTCATACAAAATGAGTGCATATGCATATTCGTGCAAACTCAAAGTTGCGAGCCTAATTTTGAGTTTGTCAACTTAAAATTTGTTTTTTAAGTTATGTTTCCCGTTGACGTATAATCCTAAAATTGGTACGGAACCCTCGGTGCGCGAGTCCGACTCGAACTTAACCGGTTTTTTATTACCAGTAGAACGACATAATATTTGTCCTTAGAATCAAGTAAGTATTATACATAGATAAAATATAAAATGCAAAATAAAATGCTATAATTACTCGTCATTCAGATACTGTATAATTATTTTACTAGTGTATATAATTATGTATGCAATATGCTCATAATAAGAACCCTTATATATTTTAAATAATAAATATTATTTTTTTATTAAAAAAATAATTATTGTCAGGGGGACGACCGTTCTTTATAAGTAGGTTTTACTTTTTATATTAAAATGTAATTATATTCAACGCAATTATTGCAACTCTTTATATTTATATATAAAATAAAATATTGTTTCTATTGTT
>JAEBDU010003963.1:0-14459 GCA_016802625.1 Heliconius numata | reverse complement strand
TTTAACGAGCGGATGTCCGTTTCAGTCCATTTGATCTGTGTTTACAGTTGGATCTCTTTAATCAAGATCAAAGTGCTTAATATTTTACTATTTATTTATTTTATTTATTTCTTTAATTTTTTGCAAAAATACATAACAATTATTACAGGAAATTGTAATTGTTGTATAATTTATACATAATCTAATAAAATGCAGCTACTTTCCTTAGACACTACAAGGATTTTAATAAAGTTATCGTTAATAGAAGCCAGTCGTGGCTCAGCGACACAAACATGCGACTGGAAACGTAACGTATAGGTTGTGGTTTCGATCCTCACTCGAGGAATTGAAATATTTAACATTTTCGCTTCCTCGCTCTAAACATTCCATGCCTCCAGAAAATCTAGTAAAAGCAGATAAGAGAAAGACCGTAGTAAAGATATAAAATGAACGTAATATTAATAAAAAAAACAACTTTAAACGTGTGTTTATTGTTTATACTTATAAGAATGTTTATTTATGAGAACAGATGGTATATGCAATGGTTATTGCGGAAATGAACAGTACAAAGTAGAAATCTATGAAGAAATGCAAAATGTTTACATTCACCAATTTTTAAACACACCGTAGACTTGGCTATATTTCAATCATAAATATAAAGTGATCTATCACTTAAATCTGGCAAGTTTTCAACTGAATTAAGAAAAAAATTATAACATATATATATATATACATATTTGAATATAGTTGTAATACGAATTATATTAACATATATACATACATAGCTTCACGCTTTATCCCTAGCGGGATAGTCAGAGACAATGACTTTCGCCTCATCCACTGTCATCAATCTCTTCATACATGCCCTTCCTCCGGAAGTTTTCGAAGGTCAACCGAGGTCTCCCTCTACCTCTCTTACCTTCTTATATTAATATAGAACGCACAATACTCTATTGGATCGTCATTTTTAACCGAATTATGAAAAAGGAGGAGGTTATCCATTCGACTGTCTTTTTTTAATTTTGTTACTTCAGAACTTTCGAATTGGTAGTCCTATTTTAATTTGGTCCATTTTTGACAATGGTATCCATGAGAAAATCTCATAAGTCGTAAATTTGTATTAAGTATGTGCGCGACAAATGGACGAATAACTCACGCCATCTGATTTCGATTATATATATATCGTGTTTTGCTATAAATCCATAGTATTAAAAAAATGTTTTACTTTTTAAGCCAAACCGTAAGGCAACTGCAAAATATCCAATGTGAAAGTAAATATTTTAAAACAAAATCCGTATGGAGAATTGTTAAATATTTGGACGCGGTGTTAAGCGAGCATGAAAATACACATTTGTTCTTTTAAATTTGCATTGTTTTACTCTTTTAGTAACGCCCACTTGTATAGTACCGACTCTTTAAAAGTGATGAACTAAAAAGGGAAATATTTATTTTTAAGTAGTATAGAAGTATAGAAGTAACCTCCGGAGGCATTGCGTGTTGAGTGGCGGAACTCAACGCCGCGCTTTGCCTCTACACCGGAGCGAAGAAATTGAAAATATATATTTAAATAAATATTTCCTCGCGTAGAAATTGAACCCATAACCAGACTGGTGTGACTTATGTATGTGGTATTTAGCTTAAATTATTTTTTCTTTCCAGTTTATTATTTCCAGGCAGTCTAGGTTTATATGATAATAATTTTATAATTACAAAACTTTCTTTTATGTAAACACTTCTTAAATATTCAGATCTTATGCTGAAAATTGTTAGTAAAACAAATATGTAACTTTATTGCTTTTACCCTTGAAGCTGCCTTTATTTAAAGTTTTACTTTCATAAAGTCTTTTTAGAATTGAAAAATATTTACATTGTTTTTCCTTTACCAAATCTTATTACAATTAAACCACTATTTCTTTGTTTTTATTTTAAATAACAATAATTATTTCCCGCTTCCTTGGAGAATCCTGTGCCTCCTTTACTGAATGAGAGAAGAATAGGAAGAGGAGAGCATAGTGCCTGGGTCTTACGACGACATTATAGTCTCTAGACTCTTTGAAATTTACATTAGTGCTCTTTTCTAGGTACTATCTAAGTCTTTCTCTATCTTAAAAATATGGCGTTAAATTTTTTTAATGCCGCCTTCGAAATACATTAATGTTTTAAACAATAAATATGTAAAATATTAAAATTATCGGTGTTGAAATCCCTCCGTCAACCTTTTATAAAGAAGAGAAGTTGAAAATAGTAAATTAATTTACTTACTTGCCATATTCGTCCTTTGAGAATGTAGGTTTGGCATTCTTATCGAAGTGACCGCTGAACGCAGTTATTTTTTGCAGTTCGCTGTGGGTTTGAGCTTTGTTGTCGAATGCTGATATTAAGTCTGTTAACGATGAACTCTATAAAAAAAATATAAATATAAGAAAATATTATAGTAATTATAATTTGTTTTATTTGTCCAGCAGTGGCCGAGGACAGGCTGATGATGATGATAATGATGATGATGAATAATTTGTTATCAAAAACGTAGATGTAAAGGTGCAGTTGGTGCAGTTCTAGTATGCCTGACTGCGATAGTTGTGATTGAATTTGATGGTCACAGAAAATTAAAGATATGTCTTCTGTTTTTTTTTTTTTAATTTTTAAGCTTCACGCTGAATCTCGCATATAGCAGGTTAGGTGCTATACCTAACCTGCTATGTGCGAGACCTAGTGCTAAGGGCACTCCGTTCCCATTAAGACATTTACATTCATCATTTTTCGCCATGCACAGTTGCACGCTTGTACGCCATATCTCAAATATTATTATCATTTGGAAAATACATTTTTTATTCATATATATTTTTGCTATTAAATAAATACGTGTATGGCGTGTCCTATATTTGCCTCGACTGGGAATAGAACCTATACCTACGCCACAGCAACACTAACTCTGTAATAAAAACACAAGAAACAAAATTCAGTTTGTTTCTAATTTGTGAATACAAAAATACATAAAAGTAATCTTACTCAGCCGTAAGGTATGTAAAGACGAGCCAGCAAAAATAACTAACAATAAAACTAGAAGAACAAAGATGTTGTCTCGAATATTATTAGCTGATAAACGTTGTGTTAACGTGAAAATTCTATACTAATTCGTTCATATTTCAGTATCTATAATTGCGGATTGCGAATGAGATATATATCAAAAAATTAAATTAAATTCAGCTTCACGCTGTATCCCGCATACAGCAGGGTAGGCAGAGGGAACCTAATGTTAAGACACTGTTCCTTCCAATGTGTAGTGGAACTTAACGCCGGGTTTTTGTTATTATTATTGGTTTCGTAGTTATAATAGTTAGTTAGTTTTGATAATATTTGTACAATATTTATAGTAGAAAATGTCAAGGGATTTAAACTTTAAATTTTCATACACAAATAGATGTCAGCCATATTGTCTATTGTACACTTATATTAAATACATTAAATGAGTTGAATAGTTCCAAGGTAATGATCCTATTTATTTTTTCATTAAAATAGTTTTTTTTATGTAGCAGGGTAGGCAGAGAGGCAGAGTGAGCCTAGTGTTAAGACACTGCGCACCCCATTTTCCACCTAATTCCGGAATAGTAACTTGCACCCTTATTTAATAATTTTTATTACCCTTTTTTAATACAGTATATTTTATTTATTTAACACTCAAGGGTTAAATAAATAAAATAAACTGTATTGCATAAAAAAAAACCACAAGATAATGGAACTTATAACTATTGCTTATAATAAGATTTTTTTTTTCATCACATTTTTGTAATTATTAAAATACCATAAATATTATCTAATAGTGTATTATAATAGCGATGAAATCCCTTCCATAATGGGAGGAAAGTATAGAAAAGAAAGAGTCTAATTTGGCCATACTATTCTAATCAATCGGTTTTCCTTATAAGCTTTGTGGATTATATGAGCTTATATGTAGTCCAATGACTACTTCGATTTGAAATAATGATATATGAAATTTGATATACTTTAACTAAATAAAACAAGATTACTTTGAAACATTACGATAAGTATATAAAAATCTATTATTATTGTATTATATAAAAATAAGCGTGGAAAATCGTGAAACGGGGGCACAAGTGTGTGGCTGTAAAAGTGACTGGGTTGTGGGTTCGATCCCCATTCGAGGAAATTAAGTATTTTTAATTTCTTCGCTCTGGTAAGGCGCAGCGTTGGGTTCCGCTACTCAACTCGCAATGGCGGAAAATCGGGAACGGATCATCTTAACATTATTTCCCTTTTGCTTATCCTGCTGTGTGCGGGATACAGCGTGAAGCTGATTTGTTTAAAAAAAAGCGACAGAAACAATGCAAATGAAACATATAGTAGGCAAATACTAAAAAAAAATTCAGTCATATTTATAATCGAGATTTTTTTAAATTATGATTTTTAAAATATATTTAATCCATCAAGGTGATATAAAGTCATAAGTGGCTTTAAATTTTTTAGCACATATAAATTAGATAATTTAAAACTTTTAACATCTCAGTTATAGCACATACTTTCAACACAATCATAAATAATGACCCTTTCAGACGTCCTCGCACGTGTTGTGGCTTTCTAATTGTTTTTGTGCGAATTTTTTAAAAATATAACGAAATAAAATTCCTTAGCATTTTTTTATTAAATGCTAACACTTTATACGCTTTGATAAATAGTTTAGAAAAGCTGAAGTGAAAGAAGAACTTGTGAAATGAATATGTATATACGAGTATATATTTCATTTTACAACTGATTGAGAAGAGTCGAGATTCAAAAATCAATGACGCAGTTTCGTCTTATGTTTGTATTAATAAATAAAATCATTCCTCCGTAGCTTACACTAGGTTCCCAGTTACCCTCTGCCTACCTTGCTATGAGTGGGTGTATCCCACCAATCCAAAATAAACTAACATACATATTAGGTAATCTAAATTAAGTAACGAGGACAGCCAAAGGGTAAAAAATGCCTAGTAGTATATCAATCTAAACAGGCATAAATTGTTTGATTTTACGTTAATACAATTTAGGTACCTATAAAATATTTATATAGGTACCATTACCATACTATACCATTACCATACCATTACCATACCATATAGATATTTCCTGAATTACCACAAAAATCATATTTCTAGGATTTTCAGTCCTAATATCCTTACAAATCTATTTTCGCTGCAACCATGAATATTAAGTGAACGATAAATGGAAAACGTGTGACCTTAGATGCGAACAGGATAGAGATGTGACCTTCTTCTTACTGGGTTTGTAAACTTTGTATTCCTCATGCAGCAAGATAGACAGAGAGAGAGTCTAGTGTTAAGACACGAATACGAGTGAAACGTGAAGAACAGAGTGTTATGATTTAATGGAGGTTTTCTCTTCATACGTTGCTATATACAAATGAAATTGATATTATTTATAAAGAAAACGTATACAAATTTGAATGTAGCAGGATTTGAACCCGCGCCTCCTTGGAAGCTGTCTAAACGCTCTGACCAACTAAGCGATACGTTTTACGAGAACGTAAATAAAAATGTTTAGAAATGTCAAAAAAGATATAGATAGACAAAAAATATTTTTAAATAATTTATTTTGGAGAACTGAATTCTTAGATGCGGAAACCGGAAAATATGTTCTTCTTATTTATATTCAAAATAATGTTAAGAAACATAATTATATTTTTTATTGAAAGCGTGACATTTAAAAACCCCATTAAAGATTTACCTTTCAATATACTCGTAATATAGAATACTAAATTTTGTATTTCGTTACAAATATCCCTAAAAAAACCTTGGGAAGTCCAGCGTTGAAATGGCATAACCTACTTTTGAAATGGATTGAGTAACCTTTTTCACTTTCATGTTTTTCAATTATGTAGAAAATGTTTTGAAAGCAATTTTCTTTACTAAGCCTATATTATATACTTATCCACCAAGAACAATAAAATAATTAAGTTCGAAATTATCAATATGTCGTTTTAGAGAAAAATGTCTTTAATTATTGACACAACACGCCGGCTATGGGGCTGTATCGACTCATGTTTCATTTATCCCTTACCCTCAGTATATAAATAAGTAAACAAATAAGTAAGTAATAAATAAGCAAACAAATAAAGTCTAATAAAGTAAATAAATAAGTAAGGAAGTTATAACATAGATTTAAAATTACGATACCTAAAAATCCTTATCGCGAAAAGGCTATTCGTTTGTTGATCTATTAGCCTGTTGGCCTGATGGTCTGTGAGCCTGAGCTATCACCATACAAAAATTCGTCTATTGCTGTCCAGCAATTTTTACGTGATTAGACAACTTTGTTCATTATAATAATAAAAAAATAATGAGAAGTCTATGGAGTGATATATTATAATAAAAAAGTCTGCTATTTCTATGAATATGAAACATCCACGTTCGTATTATATTAAAACCAAAAATAGTCTGTTAAGGAAATGTATCTAAAGGAAAGTAATAAGTACATGGAATCTGTATCTAGTTTTCAATAGATATTTATTTTTTTATTCATAAAACTTAATAAAAGCTTTTCCTTATGAAATAAATAATAATTTAATATATTATGGCACAAGGGCACAAGCGTGGGACTCAGCGCGATGGTTGTGGGTTCGATTCCCACTGGAGGCAAATGAAATGGACTGTTTAATATTTTCAACACCAGCCTCCAGAAGTCGGCGAGTCTCAATGGAAATAATATATAACCACTCTTTTTTCTATTATTTTCTATATCGTTCGTTTGCTTTTATAAACGGTAGTTCAATCTTCCTGGTGTTTATATGAATTCCTTGACAATAGAATTCTATCAAAACGTTGAACAATAAAAATATCTTCAAGGAAAACGCATAAATATGGCCACCTTTCTTTATTATTTTTTTATTCAATTTTCTTTTTAAATGGTACGGGCTTACAATAAAATCTTCAATTAGTTGCCCCCATCTGAATAGGCGCAAATTTTATGTTTGTCCATGGTATTTTTTTATTTTTAGCTGGGAAAAAATTGCCAAAGCCAACATTGAGGCCAGTCGTGGTGCAGGAGCACAAGCGACAGGTTGTGAATTCGATTCCCATTCGAGGAAATATTTAATATTTTGATTTCCCGATCTAAGTGCTTTTATTATTTCTTAGATACTAAAGTTTAGTATTGTTATATTATATCATTTATTATACCACTACACTAGGGTCCCTAGCGACTTACGCGACGTGAAAATTTATTTAGTAGGTATATAATAACATATTGGGAATAAGTTTGATATAAATAACTATATACAGGTATCAGCTATTATATAAGGGAAATATATACTAAGGAATACACTAAATTTATAGTCGGTCGTTATATATTTAAGTCGAATAGCGAGACATATTGCGACGTAACGTCGTTTCCGTTTGTAAATCCTTATTATAATTAGAGAGATTTATTCGACGCGTGCTGCCAACACCTGCCGACTTTTGGACTAAAATCTCTTAGCCATCATTTTAAATATATTTTCCATATAATATATTGTCCATAATATATAACAAATAGTCCCTTTTCCTATAATTATTGTGTGTTGAGTGAGATGTGTGAGACCAGTTGTGGCGTAGGGGCACAAGGTGTGACTGTAAAACCGACTGGTTGTGGGTTCGATCCCCACTCGAGAAGATGAAATATTTATTTCAATTTATTTTTCTATTTCTTCGCTCTGGTGTTGAGGCAAAGCGCGACGTTCTGCCACTCAACACGCAACGCCCCCAGAATTTGGCGGAAAGTGGTGAACGGAGTGTTTTAACACTGGGTTCCCGCTTCGTGCGGGATACAGCGTGACACTGATATTTTTGATTTGATTTTAGCAATGTTTAATGATATTTCCCATAATATTTTTTTATATTTTAAGTAATAATCCTATACGTTTAAACAACAGGCATGCTATCAAATAAATTGCTTGATGAATAATGAACTGAGGAAATTGACGCACTTCCTGTGTTTGCTCCACAGATGAGATCGATTACGGGACCCTTTGTTAGCCTACCATACACCTTTTGTCTTCTAAAATCTTCTTAAAACATTGTTAGCAATTAAGGTTTAAGAAACATTTATTAAGATATTTCTGTCTGTGGCATTTACAGCGGTATTTCTTAAACTAAATTATCTTTTAAATCATAATTAATACATAATTTGAACGATAAACATTTTGATAAATTTTTCAAAGACTTGATATGTACTCGTATACTAAAATAAACAAAAAATATGATTATATAAATTACTATAACAGCCAATGTGATGTTTATTATAGAAACTAGTGGCAAATAGTACGTGGATTGACTTTTTTCCGAGTTAAACAGAACCTGAGTTTTTTCACTAAAATATAGAAACGAAAAAAAAAATCTACCATTAACAAATCATTATAATAAGCTTGACGCTGTACCCTACACACAGCAGGGTAGACAGAGGGAACCTAATGCTAACACACTCCGTTCCCCACTTTCTGCCGAATTCTTTTCTCTTTGCGTGTTGAGTGGCAGAACTCAACGCCACGCTTTGCCTCGACACCAGAGTGAAGAAATGGAAATATAAACGTAAATAAATATTTCACTTCTTCGAGTGGGGATCGAACCCACAATCGTCGCGTTACACACCCTTGTGCCGCTGCGCCACGACGGACTCATTCAATCATTACAATTAAATTTAAAAGATAATGAAGTAAAATTGAAGCATAACCAATATTTGGGTGAACAGCTAATGATTCAGAGTCAAGACCTTGGATGCGATCTTATGAGCGATCGTCTCTGATGAGTCAAACTTCCGACACTCAGAGCGCTAACAGGAATGTTTCTGGTATTTACGTGTTAAATTTAGACGCCCAGTATAAACATATTTACGTGGGATAGCGAGTTACGTAAATCGCTTTGTTTGGTCGAACCAATTATCTGTATTAACTCGTAAAATAGTGGTGGTGAAAACAATGGTATTTGGACAAAAATCTTTCTGCAGAAATTCGGTGGAAAGTAGGGAACGGAGTGTCTTAACACTAGGTTCCCTATGCCTATCATGCTAATTGCGGTATAAAGCGAGAAGCTAAATACAAATTTTCTGGAGACCAGATCGCGAAAATGATATACAATATAAGGCCATCCGTGGTGCAAAGGCAAAGGCGTGTGACTGTAAAGGCGACAGGTTGTGAGTTCGATTTCCTTCATATTAAATATAATATATTCATTTTGTCGCTCTTGTGCTAGCTCAATCGCGGCGTTGTGCCACTAGAATTTGACGATAAATGAAGGACGCAGTGTCTTGGCACTACGTTATTAATACTATATAGTGGCTGGCAACTGATAGAAGTGAAGAGCCGAAGATCGAGTTTCAGAAGGCCTATACCCAACAGTGGACGAAGCCAGGTTACTAATAATAGCGTAAAACAAACTTAGTTTAACTAATGAACTCTGCTAAATATTTTGCTATGTACTAGTTTATAATTTTACATTTAAAATGTAGTATTAAAGCTGACCTCATTAAATGGATGTTTAAAACCGAGATTGAAAATAAAATGAATCGTAAAAAGATCTAAATGAAATCTAGTTCATGATACGCAAGTCTCGAATTAAGCAAACTTGTTGCAAAATAATATGATAGGATTACAGAGATATAAAATATCGTAGCTTGCAATCTTATACTACGAGTATATAAAGTTTGACTCTATGATAATTATAGGTTCAAATACAATCTATGTCAGAGAGTATTTATATATTTCTTATTATCCCGCTATATCCCGTATTTAGAAAGATTTCTATCTTTTACTCAGACAGAATATAGAGTCAAAACATTTAGTTTATCACTCCCCACTTGAATTCAAAATATTGTTTAATGAGTGGTGAAGCTTAACGCCACTTTTTGCTTAGCAAAGGCAGGAAAATGAATATAATTAATATATTTGAGTGAACATTGAACACACGACTACTGCGGTTACAGCCAGATGCTATCTCACTGCACCTGGCTGGCTGGCTGCCTTCTTTACTAGGTCCAGCAATACATACGAATGTCACCATCTGATAAGGAAAATCGTCTTGTTCTAGTTCCTAACATCTAATATCCTCAAAATTCATGGAAACTGGTAAATGAAGTGATTTTGGCTATTGTCTCTGAATGTATCCGGAATTATATTATTCATGATTTTTATTGTATTTTTTTAATTCCATTTAACTTTCGTATTTTTGAGCCGCGATTGAGGTCAGTCGTAGCGTAGGGGCACTAGCATATAACTGTAAACACAACAGGTTGTAGGTTCGATCCCCACTCGAGAAAATGAAATGTTTAATATATTCATCTCACTCCGGGTTCCGCCACTCAACAGACAATACCTCCAGAATTCGACGAAAAGTGAAGAGTCTTAACACTAGATTCCCTCTGTTTACCCTACTACATGGGGGATACAGCGTGAAGCTGAAAAAAATAGTAGGTAATTCTAAAAAATCTTATATTCAATTCACTAGTTTTATTATAATAAAGAGATTCGGCGCACTCCGCAGCTGTTGGCTACGTTCCACGCATAGCGACATTGTAACGAATAATTGTCTACGAGTAGTTTATATAGACGTGCCATTGTGTGGAATTCAAAAATTCAAAGAAAAACGGCTTAATGTTAATCTTTCATGTGGTTAGTTTGGATTTGATATTTTGGTAATGGAGATTTTCTTGTATAATAAAATAGTTTACGGCTTAGCCTGTGTCGTACAAAAGTCTAAAAACTCTAAAAACGTACGCCCTTAGGAACCGGTCCTGGGTTCAAATTTTTATTCTACCCTATCTATATTATTTTTTGTTTTAGATCTCTTTTAATAACGGCACGTCAATACATTCTATATTATATATAACTTTATTTTATAGAAAAGGAAGAATATATGAAATTTTCGATATATTTATTCGTAAATGATAGTATTGGACGATATATTAATATAATATTATATTTTTTTTCTTCTTTATTATTACACTATTCCATGTAATATCCTGTTCTATTGATACATAATTTGTATTTATTCCTTATAAAAAAATAATAATATAGTAGCTATTAGCTTTGCATATATTCCTTGAGAAATTCGTCACGTTCCATATACTCGTATCTTATAAATTAATTTTTATTGTAACTTATGTAGATAGTTTTTTTATTGTAGCTACATAAAAAATCTTTTTTTATATAGAAATATGTAACATATTTTCGAAAATTGATATCATTAGTAATTTCAAAAGTCATTAATTCAAAGAATACCATAAATTCCAACAGTTCTGGGTTAGAAGATATTTTATTTCAACATTATACCGCTTTTATTACTTCGCTTCCCGCTTCATATCAGGATAGGCAGAGATAACATTGTGGCTAAACACTCCATTCATCACTTTCAGCCGAATCCGAGGTGCTTTGCCTCGTTACCAAAGCGAGTAAATGAAAATATTAAATATTTAATTGCCTCGAATCGGAATCGAACCCACAATCGTCGCGTTACAACACGTTTGAAATATTATAAAAATTTAAACCACAGCCAACCATAGCCGTGGTCAAATTAGTCCACAGAAAAGACAGAAAGCAAAAAAAATATTATCTTATACAAAATGTATTGAACGAATGACGAGCAGGATGTAAACAACCAATAAACTTTATAAGAAAAACAAAGTGTTTTTTTACAGAAGTGAAGGGGCAATAAACTATAATTATAGAAAATAGAAAAGAAAATAATATAATAAAAGTTATTAAACGGCGAGAAATAATATGTATATTAGCTGTTTTAGAAAACACATACTCAAAAGTAAATATTTACTTTTCTCTTTAAATATTTTGTTTTCTGAATCTTTTCTCTGGTGTGTCGAGGGAAAGTGCGGCGTTGAGTTCTGCCACTCAATATGCAATGCCTCTAGAATTCGAAAGTTGGGAATGGAGTGTCTTACACTAGGTTCCCTCTGGCTAGCCTGTTGTGTGCGGGTTACAATGTGAAGCTGATTTATTTATTTCTTTTTGACTCTATGGTATGTTTTAAAAAAAGGGAAAAAACTGTTTTTACCGGTTACTTAATTACGAAATATAGTAGTTTTCAATGTTAAATATAGTAGTTTATATAAAGATGAAGATGATGAGGGCTCCTTTCAAATCTATTTTTTTATGCTGCCATTACTTATATCAAAATTACGTAAGTTCCGCCAAAAATTAGTTACGTTAATAAATAAAAAGCTCGATAATTCAACTAGTTAAGAAATGTTTCACGGTATGTACTATGATTGATTAATAGATAATGGAGGCTTAGTACTCAAATGTTAGTACTTTTAATAGCATTTTTGCCCGCAGAAATAAATATGAGGCTAGGATATCACATTATATCTTTTAAATTCTTTATGAAAAAAAAAACTTAAAACGTGAAAGCTTATTTTGATCTCCAGAAATAATAAACACAAGTGTATTGAACTTCTTCATTATAATTTAATATATTTTTCCTAATTAAGAACCACTCACAAGGAAGGTAGCAATATATCAATTAGAAATATACATATACTAGCGGGGTGAATTCTAAGAAACCACGAAACATGTGTTCAATGAAATATTTTTAAGAGTCTAAATTTAAAATTTTATAAAAATCGGTGGCGATTTAAAGATTTTTCCATACAAACTTTTAACCCCTTATTTGCACCCTTAGGGGGTGAATTCTATAAAACCATGAAATACATGTTCAATTAAATATTTTTAAGAGTCTAAATTTTAAATTTTATAATAATCGGTGGCGTTTTAAAGATTTTTCCATACAAACTTTCAACCCCTTATTTGCACCCTTAGGGGGAGAATTCAAGAAAACGATGAAACACGTGTTCAATTAAATACTTTTAAAAATCTAAATTTAAAATTTTATAAAGATCGGTGCCGATTTAAATTTTTTTCCATACAAACTTTGAACCGTTATTTCACCCCTTTAGGGTTAAAATTTTTCAAAATCCCTTCTTAGTGGATGTCCAGATTACGGAAGTAAACATCTGTCCAAATTTCACGTTTCTACCATCAGCGGTTACGGCTGTGCGTGCGTCTTACCTCAGTCAGTGAGGACAAGTCCTTTTATATATATAGATTTAAGGAGTCAATTTTTACGGTTCACCTGTTAGTAATTAACGGAATTTAAATGAAAGGTCGATAACATTTTACTTATAAAGCTCTAATAATCTTTTCTAAAATATTAAACGATGTTTACTATGTATTTCAACAAGAAATGCCTCAGCGGAAAGTGGGATACGGAGTGTCCTAACACTAAGTTCCCTCTGCCTATCCTGCCCTGTCATATGTAAGAAACATCGTGAGGCCAAGAAATAAAAGTAATAAAAATAATGTATGACACTTTTGACATTTGGTGATATTTTTTTAATATTTTTGTTATATTGAGAGTTGGAAGAAGAATTTAAAATTCTTATTAAAAGCTTGTAAGACAAAAATATTTTAATTACAATATTAAATGAATAAAAAGACAATCAAGTTAATACGATTCATTCAAATAAAAAATATTATATTTTAGTATATTTTTTAGCATTAGCCACATCTAGTAGGGTAAAGTTAATTCTAGTCGTCGTTAACGACATGACATTCCGTGACAGAACTTAACTCCGTCCTTTTTTTTGCTGGAGCAGGATTATGAGAATAAGTATACTAAATAGTACCTAAATATTTTTTTAATTTTATTTTTTTAGCTTCACGCTATATCCCGCATATAGCAAGAAAGGCAGAGGAAACCTTGTTTAAAAACACTCCGTTTTCCATTTACCACCGTATTCTGAAGGTGTTTCATTGCATGTTGAATGGCGTAACTCAACTGCGCTTTGCCTAGACACAGAGCGAAGAAATGAAATTATATTATATTTAATTTCCTTCTGTGGGAATCGAACTCACACTCTGTCGCGTTTGTAGTCGTACTTTAAGCACCTGCGCCACGACTGGCTTGTAGTAAATAAATAATATAAATAATATTTGACGTCAATAGCGTACATAAAAATGACTTTTGTTTTTCAATAATATATCGCACGCAAGTTATTCTAAACAACTAAATATAGCCCAAACATTTAAGTTGTTGATAGATTTAGTACTTTGGACAAACATTTAAGAGCTATTTTCATATAAAATTCTTTTAAGAATATGTCCAAAAGTATTTTTGCGTTTTATAATATTTTTATTCATGTTATAATATAATTGATTGCAAATGGTAGTAAGTTCGATTCCCACTCGCAAGAATCAATTATTTTCATTTCTCCGTTCTGGTGACAAGACTGAACTGAAACTCAACACAATGTCTTTAAAAATTGAACAGAACATTGAGAATTAAATGTCTTAACTCAGTGTCTTAACACTGGGCACCGCATGAAGCTACAAATAAATGTGCGTATAAGAAATATGAAGGTATAGCATAAGAAAAAGACTTGTTAAAAATGAGATAAAAGGTTCTCTGAGTGCTGGATAAGCAAAC
>JAEBDU010003952.1:0-10671 GCA_016802625.1 Heliconius numata | reverse complement strand
TTTATAAAACGTTGCTACTTTATGTTTGCTATATTTACTTTTTTTTTCAGATATGGTCGCAAAGTAGCATGTCTACTAGCCCTTTTAACAGAAGTAGTTTTTGTGGCACTTTCTGTTTTAGCAACGGAACTATGGATGTTCATTGCCTTACGCTTCCTGATAGGAACTGGAGTTGGAGGGACCCTGCTTGGCTGCTATATAATTATAATTGAACTAAGCGGCAAATCCTTTAGACCGTATTTAACTGGTCTTATTGAGACAGCCTATGTGTTTGCATATATAACATTACCATTTATCGCATACTTTTTACGTGACTGGAGGTATCTACAGTTAGCTACCTCCTTGCCGTGGTTTTTTGTGATATTTTACTACTACCTCATACCTGAATCTCCTAGATGGCTTATTACTATGGGCCATAAAGAAAGAGCTGTTGAAGTTTTAACTCATATAGCTCGAAAGTAAGTTTTTGTGATATATTTTCTGTTTTATATAAATACGCCTAAATATTTTTTAAAGCAAAAGCCCAACTAAATCCAATTTATAGGAATGATTTAGTTTTTATCTTCAGAACATATTCATAATATTTTAAAGTTTACTATAAATTAGCTTAAGCATAATCGGTTAAAATTAAGCTTTCCTGATAGAAAATTTGGTCATTTTTAATTTCCGTCTCTTGATAAGTTCACTTAATTTTGTTGTGAAATACAATTGATACAAGTATATAAATATAAACTAAGTATATATTTCCAGGAACAATCGACCTACTGAAAATGTAAGAGACATAGTGGAAAAAGCAATACTAGAAATTCACCAACAAGATAAAGTACAATATGGATCGTACTTAGATCTATTCAAGACATCGAAAATCAGAACCTACACATTAATAATGGCGTTTGTATGGATGTGCTGTTCACATACATTCTTTGGTGTCAACCAGTACATTGGACGTTTGGAAGGAAACATTTATCTAAATGTATTGCTTTCCGCAGTCAGCCATGCACCTGGATTAGTAATAGTCGTTTTGTCATCATTATATTTAAGAAGAAAAATTGGTGTCATCACAAGCTTTGCTGCTGCCGGAATTTCACTGTTGATGTATTTAGTTATACCAAATACGATGAGATATCCACAACTAGCTTTTGCTATAGTCGGTCTGACAGGCGCCTACTCAGCTTTTGTTCAACTATATTTGTACTCCTCGGAGATTTTTCCAACTGTTATACGTAATTCTGCAATGGGATTCGTTTCAGTTTTCGGAAGATTTGGGGGATTTATTGCACCGTTTATAGTGAATATTGGAATTGATTGGGTTTCAATACTAATATTTACCATTTTGATCATTGGTGCCGGATCACTGTGTTACTTTTTACCGGAAACTAAAGATACTGTACTCTTGAATACTATAAAGGAAACTGAAAAAAATAAAAGCGTAACGTAATGTATTTGCTCTTTATTTTAGAATATTATGTTTATTCCTTCAATTACATATCATGGGGCCGTAATGGTGCAGAGGCACAAACGGGGACTGTAACGATTCTGGGTTCGATTCCCTATCAGGATAATGTGTTATTATTTATTAACATTTCTCCGCTCTCGTACTGAGGCAAAAAGCGCAACGATGAGTTCCAAGGTTCCGTCACTCAACACGCAATGCCTCGAAAATTTGACGGAAAGTGGGGACAATGTCTATGTACTAGGTTCTCCCTGCCTATCCTATACCCGGAATACAATGTGAAGCTAAAAAAAATTGCATACCGTACTAATTTTACAATAATATAATTATTTTACTCATTTTACAAACATTTGAGATTCTTCACAGTCACATATTAGGTGTTTTTTTTAAATGAAACAGATTATATACAGTTATTTATTATATTGTCATTTCCATTAATCAATACCAACATACTTAAATTATCTCATATTGAAGACAATAATTATGAGAATTTAAATAAACTTATTACATTTTTACTTTGTTAAGTATTCTGTATTGTATATTATGAAACCCGCCAAAATACTTAGTGACTAGAACAAACAGTAAGGTGTGATAAATAACCCAAAATTTAAAAATCACGCTAACGTACAAGCAGTAAATAAATAAAACGTCTATAAATGTCCAAAAAATAAATGCTAATTTGGCAACGGCAAGAGACTGAGATTCTCTCTTCAGAGGAGCGATCTTAGTAGTGAAGTCTATGAAATGACCTGAAACAATATAACACTTTAAGGTTTATTTTCCTATGAGTAAATCTGCTAGCAGTTTTCAAGTATAAACAGATTTGTGATGCTTAATTGGCGTTACGAGAAATCTCCCTAGCAGAAGACTCTACTCTCTACTTTTCTCATCTCTTCTCCAGTCTTTGGAGATGGTGACGTTTAGGCGGTTCCTATAACTGATGTTTCTCAGTCATAATGTTATAAGTTGATGAAGCCGACATTGATTTCATAAATTAAAATGCCAATCTATATATTTAACTTATTAAAATTTCCATTTTCCTGGTTTGGCCAGACCATATAGCATTGTGTTTTATAACCCTTACTTGGTATATTTTTGTTTGAATGAAAATTATAGAGCGGGGTCATCATTCATTAGACTCAAATGAATCATAAAATTGTTACATCCCAATTAAAAAGTATATTCATAGCTATTATTTTGCATTTTGTGAAGAATATGTAAAAAAGTTATATAGAGCTTACGCTGTATCCCGCACATAGCAGCTTAGGCAGAGGGAACTTGGGGACCTAGTGTTAAAACACTCCCTTTTCATATGTTCCCCAATTTCCGTCGAACTCTGAAGAAATTGCACGTTGAGTGGCAAAACTCAACGCCGGGATTTGGAATTGAGCGGGGAAATAAAAAGAAATTAATCATTTTGGGAATCGAACCCACAACCTGTCTTCTGCGGCATAACTGGCCACTAATGATATAGAAAATAGATAAAAAAGATATTATAGGTACTTAAATTATATTTTCTAACTTGACAGTTAGTACCTTCTCTGTGAAACCTTTCAAGACTTATATTTTTTTCCTTCCAACGGTCTTGAAGCCATGTTCTTAATTCGTCTTCTTCGAAAGGTAAATCCTCAATGGCATGTCTGAAACATAAGCATTTATGTGGTCTAATTAGTTAAAGTCTGCCTAGCTCTATAGTTGAGTCGTTCAATTCCACTTAGGAAATTATTTACTTTTATTATAAGAATATTTTCAGTCTAGTCTCATTAGTCAAAATATGGTGAAAAAAAGAGTGAAAGATATTGAATAAAGGTTCTCTTTAACCGCTTTCCCAAATATCGGAGAAGTAAAATATATCAATTTTAATGATATGAAAATATTTTTTAAAAAGAAAGTTAAAAAAATTATAATACTGTATATAGATTTAGGTAATGTTTGATACGCTAGCTAAAATTATTTTTTTTAAAAACAGAACAAAGGAAAATAAATATTATGGATATTTTATTAACACATTGTTTCATATGCACGTTAAGTCTTATATGCAACAGTTTCTTATACAGTGGCATTTTACAAGGCTTCGAAATAAATGAATGTTAGTTATATTATCTAGTCAAGGTGAAAGAACCAGTTTTGTCCATTTAAATATGCGGTCAATTCCGCAGACATTATGAGACATAAAAAGATATTCTAACCAATACAAAGTGAAAAGTAAAATTAAGTTACTTCATGAATATTGATGCATATTAAATTTAATATTGTAATATTAAATTTAATTTGTATTGCTTACCGTTTTATTAATATATGAAAATAAGTTCAATACACTTTTCAATTATAATACCCATAGTTAATATACTTATTGTAATTTAACAGTTTTTAATACAATACGAAAATAATGTTAATACGAAGATCTAAATATGGTAATACGATATGTCATATATATTAATGGTACTTATATATTTTTTCTTAAAATGGATTATAATTAAAAAAACATGCACATCTTTTTCTGTTCTCTAAAGAAAGCATTGAATGTTATTATTAATATAAATATTATAATATTAGGTAAACAAACGTATTTTTTGCTTGTTATTTATAGCTATTGTTATATTTTAAATTGATCCCGCTTAATTTTACCTTCCATTTACTAAACATGGACTAAATGATTTGTGCCTAAGTGACACGCACGAAACGCCATAAGATTTATGAGTCACTAAAAACATTTTTTATGAATAACTAACTTTACTTTATGGATTCTATCTCATATACTATTACCATATTTTTTAGTTACTATGATTTTTACTCTTTATACGAGTAGATAATTAACTTAAATGTGTGACATATTATGTATGTTATATAACGTGACATATTATATAATGCGTGACATATTCTAAAATACATTGTTGACATTTTGTTGACAACTTGTGTTCGTTATTGTTCACATTTTAGTGCATTGTGCATATATATTTTTTCATAAAATAGAAGAAACTTTTAAAACTTACGCTTTTATAGTGTACCTACGAGTATATATTATAGTTTTTATTACATTTTAACTTAAAAATAAAGTATATATTGACTTATTTTGGTATATTTTTATTACAAATGCGATAAATTCATTATTAAAATATTACCGTTTAAAGTAGAAATGCACATGCTTAGGCATATTTCCATGCAATAAATCCAGTTCAGTTTGAGCAGGGTTATCGTATGCGACAGTGACGTCGTACACTGACGTCAAACCGCTGCTCCTCATGCGAGTACAAAGAACTGCCCAACCAGTCGTACGAGGATGCAGCACAAATTCATAATTCTATAAACACATTTTTTACATATTAATATATATTTTTATAATTAAAAAAATAAAAATTAAATCAGTTTCACGCAGTATCCCGCACACAGCAGGGTAGACAAAGGAAACGTAGTGTTAGACACTCTATTCCCAACTTTCCGCTGAACTTTGGAGGCATTGTGTGTTGAATTGCGGAACTCAACACCGCGCTTTGCCTCGACACCTGAGCAAGGAAATGGAAATATATATTTTAAATAAACATTTTGTTTCCTCGAGTGGGATCGAACCCACAACCAGTCGCGTGTAAACGAGTAAAGTCACACCCCGTGCCCCTGCGCTATGGCAGGCTTGTATATTATTGTTTATATTATTAATATACGAGTATATATTTAAAATATAGAGGTAAAATATTAATAGTAAAGGTCCCCCTTTCTTAATTATAATAAGATAAAATATATTTTCAGATCAAATGTCTCTTTCTCTGTCTTAGAGATAGTAGATAGATAATAGATTAGTAGATAGCACTCTGATCTGAAAGCGTAGATCTAAATTCCATTATCTGGTTTACATTATAGCCGCAAAATGCGCACAATATAATAAAAGATATAAAAAGTCAGTAATTATTATATATGTAAAATTTTAATCCTTGAGTAGTATTAAGCATGTAAACATTAAACTACTGTCAACATTCTGACTTAATCTTGAGATAAACTAAAGGCTATACAATCAAGGAATGTATAATAAAAGTTAATTAAATATTGCTAGCTCATTCAAGGTGGGTGGAATTAACAGCTTCACTAAATGTTAAGGAAAATAATATTATTTACTTATATTTAATATTATTTTTTTCGATCAAGAGGTTAATAACCTGCCGAACACTGGGGGCATTGCGTGTTGAGTGGCAGAACTCAACGCCGCGCTTTGCCTCGACACCAGAGCGGAGAAATGGAAATATAAACGTAAATAAATATTTCACTTCCTCAAGTGGAAATCGAACCCACAACCGTCGCGTTACATTCACACCCTTGTGCCGCTGCGCCACGACGCTACAGCCTTATAATTATGAATTACATATTTCTAACTATATGCTATAAATACAAACATTTAAACCAACAGCACGCGGAAATTAAATCTACAAAAGACATTTATAACAAAATACTAAATCACAAGGTTACTCTACGAACCGGCAACTGTCTCGATAGAGCAAATTTTTCGCTTCGACGCTTATTATCTTCGCTCAAATCAGTGCCTTCAGGAAATAGCACTATCCTCTGATGATATCGCAGCCTTTTATAGTAGTCTATAAACTGAGACATATTAACTTGATCTTCCTGCCAATTCCGTTTGACGTAAAGGAAAAAGTTTAACTGCATTATCCATCCTAAAAAGAAAATAATGTTTAAAATTTTACAATTTTAAATTTTATCAATCTTTTAAGACAACGCAATTAAAGATACGAGCATTTATGCATCGTTTTGCTTCATTTAGTATGAAATACGCTGCGTAATCTAAACTTATAGGGTACTTCCCGTGGACCTATAGTTATGAAATTTTACATGAAGCGAAAACTTACAATACAAACGAAGGAAAAAATTAAAAGTAAAAATTTATAGGTATTTCTTAGAACAAATCAATACAAGCTTACATTTGTAGTTCCTTTTATACAATTTTGAGAAGAAGCGACATTTCATAGAAATTGAGTACATAGGTACGCCCTATTTATCTGCAATCTTGAAATTGGTAGGTACAGAGCCCTTGGTAGGTAGGTTCGACTTCATTGACCGACATTTTACCAGTGTTTCAATTAAAAAGTAAAATAAATCACTTACCCATTCCAGGGACAGCTTTAATCTCATCTTTTAAAACAAATTTAATCTTAGATATTCCTCTAGACAAAACATCATATACATCAGGTTTGGGTTCCAGCGTGATATTATTTTTTTCTCTGCATATACATTCTACATTTCTAATAGGTTTTTGAGTCGCGTGATACAAAGCAATCCAAACATAATTCCAGTCAACTCTCGTACGATGGTTCATTACTATTATTGTAGATTCATCAGGATTGACGTAATCACCATAATGATGGAGTTCCGTTTTGCAAATCCATTGGAACAATGCCTAGAGACATATATTGTTTAATTAAATATATTGCTTAATAAAATATATTGTTTAATAATTAAATAGATTTTAGAAGGAAATTCACGGCCTAACGTAAAAACTCAATGAATGTTTGTTGATACATTACCACAGGATACAGTTCCCATAGAGCATAGAGCACGTCAACGACTTTTCTATACAACATGTGTTTTATAAACATCAAGTACATAACAGGACAGTATAACATGTAAAAACCTGAAATTATAATGTACTTAGTAAAGAAAATGAATGAAGTTTAAAAAGTTATATTTAAAATAAAAGTACTGCATATATATAATATAGAAATAAATACAATTTACTACATATTTTTATATCTATAAATAAATATAAAATTCAAAATTGGAAGAGTAAAAGGAGAGTGATTACGTTAATTCAATAAGATGATTCATAATTCAATGAGACAAAAATAAAACAAAAAATTAGTGTAAATTAGTCTCACCGGCTAATATGGTATAATACCATGCACCACAAACCAGCAAGCCTGCCGCCGGCCGGCCAGTACTGACGAGGGGTTGGGGAAACCCTAGTACTGTCTAGATTAGAACCCTTATGATCTGACTTCCATTACATTAGCTTTACGCAACTTATACTATATTTAGCGAGGCTCGCTATAATTATAAAGGTAAATATGACGTAGGTCTTCAGAAAACGTGTTATTTTAGAAAATGTTTTAAAGAGTATTAACATATAGCATATAGGCTCACATGTACAATATACCTAAAACTCTTTTTTTTTCTTATAAGGGTATGATTTTTTAGCTTCACGATGTATTCCTCATATAACAGGATAGGCGGAGGAATTTGGTCCCCTAGTGTTGAGACACTCGATTCCATTAAGACACTTCCGTTCCCAACTTTCCATCGTATTCTCCAGGCATTGCATGTTGAGTGGCGATATGGAAAATCATTTTCAGAGCGAGGATATGAAAAATCATTTTCCCGAATCGAACCCACAAACGTCGTCGTTTCCGACGTCGACGTCAGTCACTGTTCCTGCACCACGACGGCCCACATACAGGTATTATGATAATTTCTAATTCACTTACCCATTACAAGAGCAGAGGACGTATCTAATGTCTAAATAGTACTTCTCCCTGCCTACTATTACTAGTTACGGGCACTAGTGTTAAGTCAGAGATGTATGAAGATAAAATCGATGATTTTAAATTGGTGCATTAAACATTTTCATTGCCATTGTTCAATAGCAAAGTGTCTATTTAATCGACAATCTTTATATTTAAAACATGTAATCTCTTTGGATATAAGTAAATACAAGTTAAAGTGAGTGAACGTACAAAAAACACTAAATATTAAAATTTATATAATTAACGGAGACTTATGACTAAAATAAAAACATTGTACATTACCTACATACTTAATAAGTAACATCCGTGGTATAGTAAACAGCACATGTGTGTAAAACAATTGAAATACCTTACGTTTGTGGTCACGATTGTTATAACCACATCACTAGTTAAAAAAATAACGAGGTATATCCGTACCTAACACGTCAATTGTAATTGGAAATTAAATAAATTGAATGTTCCGTATAAGATCCTATGCGTTGTTGAATGAACTCAATGATATTATAAATACGTTATTTTATGCTTTCGTTATTTTATTTGTACTTGGCTGGTAACAAAGGTTGTGAGTTCAATCCCATTGGGGGAATTAAGACATTTCAAAAATGTATACATATACATGTATTAATATTTTGACAAATTCTTACGTCTTTTATTAGTCACCATTTAAAATTTCATACGAAGTATGTCATATCGAATAGATATCGTTTATCGTTTAAGATTTGAAATTTATCATTCATCCCTATAACAGATATCCGGCAATACTACCTGTTTTGTTTGGATTAACTCTGACAGGTTTATCAGGCGTGAACTGCCTATGGTTTTTGATACCTTATATCTAATATTTTATTAAGAATGATATGAAAATGACAGAAGTTTTCAAATATTAATCGAATATTTTTTTGAGTATCCTTAGCGTTTCATAACACGTAATATTATTTCTAATATCATAATATCTTTCATCTACAGACAGCGATCAGTTACAATTTAATTATATGTAGAGATTTGTTTTGTCTCATTTTTTAATATTTTCGCTTATGAAAACGTTACGAACATTGCCAAGTAAAGAATACGTTGCTCAGATTTGTCACTTTGACGTCTTTGTAATATTTATGATAGGTTTTACGTCATAACAACATAAAAGTGAACATAACATGATATAATAGATATTGTCTTAAAAATTATAATTTTATTGGAGCACGAAATTCAGTTTAGTAAATAAATAATAGTGTAGTTCAAGCGGGTCACTAGTTTTAAATACATTTTTAAATGCCTAATTCAACTGTACTCGTCACATAAACAACTTTCACAACCAGCGGTTTAACCTATCGTATAAGTCACTAGCGCTAGCTTGGATGTCTTAAATATTACTTGGAACTAAATTAATATTATACACATAATATATGTGCATAAAAATATTAATAAATTTAATAAAAACAGTGACCTCCATCAACATAATTTAAGAAATAAAAATAAGCTTGCTGTGCCCTTCTTTAGGCTCCATAAAGTGTCTCATTCATTCGTAGGTCAAAGTATACACTTTTATAACAAACTTACAAACGACGTGGTTAATTTATCACTGAACAAATTTAAAAAAGTGGTTAAGCACAGGCTCTGACAAAAAGCATATTACTCTGTTAAAGATTATGTTCGCGATAGAGATGTTTGGAAATGAGTTGCTCTATTTCTAAGTTGAAATTGTTAATTGTAATTTGTAGCAAATACTGGCAATGAAAAAGAGTGGCCATGAGTTTCTTTGCCTGTATCTTCTCATGAGCTCAACCATTTGAACGGGCTTTTTTCAAGTCAAAATTGCCCATTTTTTTTTGGTTATTTTGTTTTGCACTTTTTTTCTACTTTTATGACATGTCCAAGTAAATGTTAAGCATTTTTATGGAATAAAGATATTTTGACTTTGACTTTAATAAAAATAAAAAAATATTTATTTTCTTGTATCTTGGTCGTAAATACCCGATGCGCATAGGACAGTCGTCGGGACCGAGCGCACCAAGGGTTCCGTACAGAAATTGGAGGTCTCGAGCTTTTTCTGAACTTCAAGCTTAGCTTAGCCTTAGAGCCCTTTCAAATTCAAAATTCAGAAATTATGGGGCCGTAGATTTGAGAATATGGTTTGATGATAAAATCTCTTAACAGACAGACAGTCAAACAGACGGACAACAAAGAATTCTGATAAGGGTTCCTTTTTTTCTTACAAAAGAATGCATTAGGTCAATCAAATGTCAAAATTTACAACATTTTATCAGAAAAATGTTACGCATAATGAAATATTTATCACATAATAAAAGATAAATATTGACATCAAACAACAACACACTTAAGATTTTTCTTATGTTGTTATGCAAGAGACGCGAGTCGCAGCCTCGCCAGTAAATATATTTGGGACTTTTATCTTTTATTATTATGGATACATGTAAATATTTTTTTTAATCATCAACTTAATATACTAAAATTACATTAAGTTAATAGTAAACAAGTCAAATGAAATTTTAAAGGAAATATTAGAAAAAAATATATACAGTGTAGCAACAATTTATTATAAAAATAAAAGAAATATTTTTTATCAGGTTTTTTAATAATATTTTTATTTTAAAAATGCATCTTTACATTACAAACTTAAGTAAAAAAGTAATATTTTATTTTTTATCGTTGCTACGGAAGCACTTGTAAGTAAAATAA
>JAEBDU010003946.1:0-10044 GCA_016802625.1 Heliconius numata | reverse complement strand
TATTAACTAACAAACAAAATGCCAAGATGTGATGAGATGAAGTTTGAAGGGGTCTTCGAGTGGAAGTTCTCGTCTTAATAGTTTAAGTTCTATTGTTTCGCTTTCCATAACGTAACTTGACTGACTATGCAAGCCCAAAATACTTCAGCATAAGAGTAGGGTACACGGAGACAGTGACTAACAAAACGCCAACCAAGCTAATATGGGAAAAATGAGCGAGTATATTGAAAAGCATTTTTCTTGAAACACGTTTGGATCAAAATCATAATTGTTTACAAATTCACAGAAACAAAGAAAGGATTTATGTCAAATATGTACTGTGTACGATGTACTCGTACATGCATAATATCTCGTATTGCAGATAGAGTCCTTTGTGGAATAATGAAATAAAGGAATTATTTATTTGTTAAGAGATTTTCTAGGAATCGGTAACAAATCAACAAAACTAAATAAAACATTTTGATGAAAAGTGATAGATTTTCATATTATAGCAATTAGACAGTAAAAGATATTTTTAAATTTACAGATACATATAAATGATAAAAAATCATTTTCGCAAAATGTTTTATTTCATCAAATAAAATATGGGGAACGGAGTGTCCTTAACACTAGGTTCCCTCTGTCTACCCTTTAAAATCCCAGCAATATGGTTATTCCAATAGTATTCAGTATTATTTGCTTTCGGGATTGAAACATAAATTCGCTGCAAACTGCAACATATGAGAATAAATCCAGTAGTTCCGATACAAAGTCGTAACTTGGCGCTTTCGGTTGTTCACATAAATTTCTTGCATCGTTAGCTTACTTGTCGTCATACAAGAAACTACATATGTATTCTAGTTTTACTAGAATTGTATTATTTGTCTTGCATTTTGGTCACGTAGATGTCCAATTAAATTTGTTAGTTATGGATTATATTTTATATTTAATGTATGTTTTCCTTTCTACTCTTTCATTAGGCAGAGTAGGCAGAGATAACTTAGTGTTAGGGCACTCTTTTCTACACTTTCCTCTGAATTCTAAACGTTGTGTGAAACTAAACGCCGTGCTTTGAGAAATTTTATCAGAATGGATAAATAAAAAATGCCTCGAGTGGGAATCGTATCCACAACTATCACGTTCGTATCCACATTGGTTCCTATATCAATATATAATATTTTTATGAAAAATACCTTATTAAACAATGTTTTGGCATAAGAGGCTCTTTAGTTTGTAATAAATAAGTTTTATTACGTATCCCGTGCGTTTTACTGCTGTTACAATAGCAATATGAGGGTTGTATATAACATTTTCTTATAAGTATTTGTGTAAGTACATTTTATGTATAGGTAAACTTGTCCTTCCTCGTTCTTGCTTGCTTGCTTTTTTTCCTAATTTTCCCAATCAAAAAGTAAAGAAAAGTAAAGGAGAGCTACTCAAGTAAAGGAGTTCGGTATACTTTAAGCAGGGTTCAGCCGTAACAGTTTGAATATCATCAAATCTGGCCTTATGGTCGAAAATTTGAAAGATGCAAAATCTTTTCTTTTCCTGATACTGTTGATCTATCGAGTGAGTTTGGATCAGGTTGTATAGGATGTATACGCTGGCCGAAGTAGACCGTACAAAAGCCCATAAAATTTCACGATGCTTCTCGACCGCCACTGACCGAGGCCACAGGTGTACTCGTATATCATGTGTATGAAAACAAACAAATATTAAATTATTATTCGTTATGTTAAACATTTTAAAATAAATTATAATTCCGCTTCATTGATTAATTGGTTAGCGATAGTGATATTTTCAACCACAACACGATTTACATATTCGTATGTAAATAAGCTGTAGCGTTCGTAAAGTTAATTAAAATTGAAGCATTTAAATATATTAAAATGGTGACAATTTTCATTAACTTTATAATATTATGGTATATTAAAAATGCAGTAGCCCGCTTCCCATACAGCCACACATGGTAGGTAGGTAGGTAGGTTTTTTTTATGGAAAAAGGACAAGGCAAACGAGATTTCGGGTCACCTGATGGTGATCACCGCCGCCCATAACTCCGTGCAACACCACCTCTGGTGTCAGCTCCTCAGCTACAGGTGCGTTGCCGTCGTTTGAGGTGGTGATAGACGCGCTTTTTGAAGGTACCCATATCGTACCGACCTGAAAACACTGCCGCGGGTAGGCCATTCCACAGCTCGGTGGCGCGTGGAAGGAAATTTCTTAGGTGGTGGTTATAAATTCGACCCCTATTTAAGAAATGAATTAGTTTCATTTCCCTTCTCTGGTAGAAGTGAGTTCAGAGTTGAGTTCCGCCAGTTAACACACAATGTCTCTGAAGTGAAAATTGGAGATTGGAGTGTCTTGATACTAAATTATCTCTGCTTACTCTGCTGTATTTGGAAAATAAAACAGGAATCTGTAAGCTACGTAAGTACTAGAATCGAACCTACGACTCTAAGAACTTAGTAAATAGTATGTACATTCAGTTATTCAGTGAATAAATGTGATATACGAAAGATATCCATTAATTGCAGCAGCAATATACTAAACTCTGTGGATATCGGAAACACATTATGGTAATGTTGATTATGCCGATATGTGTATGAATGTACGCTTTGTACGTACGTACATAGGTATATCAGGAATTCTGAATGTGTGGTATTTTGGTAACAAATGTGTGTTTATATTAGGTTGAATTTAATAAACATGTATTATTAAATTAAGATTTGGGTTTGAGGTAAGTCGTGGTGCAGGAGCACAAGTGTTTAACTGTAAACGCGACATTTGTGGGGTCGATTCCCATTGGAAATGGAATATTTAATACTTTCATGTCCTCACTCTAGTGTGGTGGAAAAGCGCGACGTTGAGCTCTGTCACTCAAAATATAAATGTGGGGAGCAGAGTGTCTTGACACTAGGTTCCTCCTGTCTACACTATTACATGTGGGAAACCGCGTGAAGAAGAAACAAAAACGTCTTTGAAATGGGAGGATAATGGGAAAATATTGTTTTAAGTAGGATCTCTGATAATACGTATAGTACTATGTGAGATAGGTAGAAAAAAAAAATGTTTACGTAAAACTAGCTTCCCCAGTCTATCTATTTATAAGATTTAATAATGAAATTGATTCTTAACTATCTCATACATACATATAAAGACATCACATATATTCGTAAAATGTTAACTTTGTATGTGTTCCGTTCGTGTTTCGTTCGTATCGAATATAACATTTTTTGAAGATGAAGCGATTTTCTTTCCTTTCCTTTGATAAATTAACTTAATTCTTTTTTCATAAATGGCGACTTTTGTTCGTTGAAAAGAAGAAATCCCCATTTAGCCTTATTACTCTTTTCCACAATTACGTTTGTCGTAGTATGTGATTATTATCCGATTAAATAGAAGGTATTCTACATATTATGTACATATCAATAAATATTTTGACATAATTGAGAAATATGATTCTCACTTAAGAGTTGGGTCTAGACGTTCAAATGTTAAAATTAGAGTGTGTTGACTTGTCCTGGTTAAATAAAGTTTTAAAACTTCATGCTTTATCTCGCTCAAAGAGAACTCTGTGTGAAGATTTCCGTTTCCGTTTTCCGTTCAAATTGGTGTACTAAAACTGAGTTTTATATAAGAGTGGCATTCATTGAATTTTCTCACGTTAAACTTATTTTTGTGTGTGGACATACAGTGGAAGATGGACTTTTTTTACTAAATTCTCTTTGCCTAGAATAAACTTAAAGAAAAATAAACATAAAAACGTTTGATGATAAAACAATTTCTATATATGTTACAATTTACATGTGTTACTATTGGGGTCGATGCTTTATTAGCATAATAGATTTCCGATAGTCATTGCGGTGAAATGCAGTTCTAACAGTTAAAGTACTCGTATCTATATAAAATGTCTATACATTTATATATATTTATTTGTCGTACAACAGACTGATAATTATTATTCTATCATCATGTATGTTTTGCTGTCAAACAATGTTATGCAAATTTAAAGTAGAGGAAAACGGGGATAAATGATCTATTGTACCCTAACTTTAAAATATGAAATAAATTGTTCATATGCTTTTTTTAATAATTTATACACATATAGCACAATAGCCTTATTAAATAAAATTCATAATCCCCATTAAACGTTTAATTTTATTGATAATTAATTTACACATAAGCTAGTACAATTGATATTATCCTAACTAAATTAATTGATTCAATACTATTATGTGCCATTTAAATTCTACACTGGCAAATATAGTGTGTTATAATATGGTTAAAAAAAATATAAAAGGCTAAAACTATATTGTTCTAAAGAGCCCAAAAATAATTTAATGAAATTGGAAAAACAGTCGTCGAATTTTTTACGTAATAATCTAACGTTATACATATTAATGTGGTCTGATTAAGAAAAACGCATTGTACAATAATAGATGACACACCAATCTGCTACTAAGGCTTGAATTAAAATATTTTGAGCTATTTCAATCAAATCCAAGTAATCCCGCTCTCCCCTTGAGCACGTCTAAAGACGACGAGGTAAGTACAGAGTGCCTGTGTGAGGAGGATTTACATTGCAAAGCTGTGATAGCAATAATCGTTATGGTGATATAGAGATGTTAAAGTGATGTACCTATATAACGTCTCTATGTACACAATTCCATTGCTTTTATAGTACCCCTTAGAAGTCGAATATTGCGAATTCCCGTCTTAACGAGCACCTACGTCCTATAAGTAACTCCTATGCAAAATTTGAGAATCCTAGCACTTGTAGTTTCTGAGATTTCGTGATGAGTGAGTGACCTTTCGATTTTATATATATAGATATACAATTGAATTTTGTAACAAGATACATCTTTGAAAAAGGGACCCTTTTTTAAATTGGGGAACGGAAGTCTTTTAATAAGAACAGAGTGTCTTAACACTAGGTAACTAGTTGAAATTTATTATAGAAATAAAAACATATAATTAATTATATATTGTGTTTTCCATAGCACGAGGCCAATAAGTAGTATTTTGGTATTTTGTATTCAAAGGTACATTTTCATATGAACCAAATCGACGACCTGACCTGAAAAAGCGCAAAGAGGCTTAGCTTTCGCCTATTTTATGAACTATTGGAATCGTATTTCAGTAAACACCTAAAACATCTACTATTTAGTATATTGATATGATAAATTTCAAAAAATCTTTACTTTTAAATTTAATTTAATTTTTTAATTCAAATTTCTACAAAACTTATTTTCTTTTATGCTGATCAATCACGATAACAAATCTATGGATGAATATAGCTACTTTACGATCTAAAATATTAAATAGAATTAATCAATCTTTATATTTACTTGCTAAAATCATGTATTAGCTTTACGCTTTATTCCGTAAATAGTAGAGTAAGAGCACTCCATACTCGGAGAGTTTTAACACTCTAAGTACGTTGCGAACGTCCCACGCTGGATACAATTTGCAAGTTTATAGTATCTTTGATACTTGTCCTCATTGACCTCAAATGATATACTTAGGTTGAATAACTTAGGTATAGGTATATATGGGTATAGAGAAGGTTTCGAATAACTGACCCATCAAGGTCCTACCCAAACCATAAATGGCTGGGATTTGAAATTTGTAGAGGGTTGAAATTGCACTTTAGGCGTAGATTAATAAGTAATTTTACCTTAAAAGGTGTGTGATAATTTTTCTTTGGTGTTCCGTTACTGCAAATATCAGAGCAACCTGAAAATAAATATAATCATATCCCAGATTGCGCTTATATTTTTGTGGCGGAACTTAACGCCGCGCTTTGCCTCGACACCGCAGCGTAGAAATGAAAATATTAAATATTTAATAAGCTAGAGTGGGTATCGAACTCACAAACGTGTCTATAGTCACATGCACGCAGGGGCACCATGCGACCCGACTGGTCCTATTAATATTTTCTCATAAAGTTTCTTTTGTAAGCACCGAAAATTTAATTTGACCTTTTATTTAAAGTTCCTAAGAGTGAAAAACAATATTAGTATTGTTAAGTATGTTAAAAGTATTTCAACCTACACTTGCTTCAGATCATATGAGATAAAGTGACACCCACATATACTTTATAATTTAATTAAATTAAGGAGGCCTTTATTGGGACTTTAATTGTTCAATTAAAAATTATTTTTATATATATTTGCAAATATATGCAAATGCTTGCCAATTCTTTAGTGATAATATAAAAAATCTTTTACGAACGATATTTATATTATATACTAATTCCATAATTAAGAAACTTATATATAACTTAAGTATGTGGGTAAATGCACTCATTTTGTTTTAAATGAATTACAAATATCTATAAGTTGAGATTTTTTGTGTGATTTACGCTTGTTAATTCCAAATTTTCGATCATTTCCTTTATGTATACTGTTATTTCTTGCTATATCATTTTGGAAGTATCCTATAGATGTTATTACGCGGTGAATGTCATACAATATGTAGTAAATTTGTTTTTACGTTGGTACGTTGGTTTTTTGTCATTTAACCCGCATTTCTTCGAAAAATTCGACGGAAAGTGTGGAACGGAGTGACTTAACGTGTTCCCTCTGCCTATCCTGCTGCGTGCGGGATGCAGCGTGAAGCTGATTTTAATATTATTTAAATTCTATATATATATATTTAGTAATTTTACTTCAAAATAGTCTACACAGTAAAGCTCGCACGCTATTACAGAATAACTGATGCGTTGGAAGCCTCTCAAAAGAGCGCTTTGACGGACGAGAATATGTAATTTAATTTTAAATGAACGTATTATATGTATGTACTAGTGGACCCGGACGCGGCTACGCCTGCTTGAACTATAAGAATATTTTCGCGTCGGTTATACTGTGCCGCCCGTACGCTAGGTCATTTCGAATCAGTGACATCTCCTAAATTATTTATTAGAATGTTATACAGTAAACTATAATTTCAAAATGTCGCGGTAGCGGTTGCGTAGCGACGCGACGGTTGTTATTAATATGGCAGAATAAATTGCATGTCAAATTAGAAAGTACTTTAAAATATATTAGTTTATATGTGTAATGTAATGTTATATAGCCTATAGCACTTCTGAAGAATGCAGCTTTCATACAAAACAAAAACAATGTAAATCGGACCAGTAGATCCAGAGATCTTAGCGTTCAAACAAACAAACAAACAAACAAAGAAACTCTTCCGCTTTATTATATTATATTAAAATTAAAATATTAAATTATATTATATGTATGTATGATGAAATTTGGAAATATATTTTTGTAAGGGATGTTAGTGGGTTCGATGCATATTCGAGGGGATGAATTGTTTTTATTCCAAGAATAGTGCGGCGTTGAGTCCCGCTACGCAATGTTTCGTGATCAGGTGAAATGAAGAGAACGAAGTGTCTGAACATTAAGTTTTTTTTGCCAATGCCTTAATGAAAGATCTATGATTTTCAGCAGCTTCCTTTCAGATCAGTTTTTATATTATATTATTATATTTATATAATAACAATGTCATACAATTATTTTAATTTGAGACCACAGTGGCTCAAGGGAATAACGCGAATTTTGTGGGTTCGATTCCCATTCGGAGGAAGTAATGATTACTTATTAATATTTTCATTTCTTCACTCTGATTGCAGACATAAACGCAGAATTGAGTTCCACGAAGAAACGGGGAATAGAGTGTCATTACACTACGTTCCCTCTGCCTAGCCTGCCTAGTAGCTGAAAAAACTTAATACATATTATAAGTGTATATTAATTAAATGTAAACTTACATCGATTAATTAAAAATAATTTAAAAAGTCCATTATAGCTAAATAATTGTATGTCGTACTCGTATTTTTAATCTGTTTGCTGTACGCTGAGTGGCGCTGACGCCTGTGGAGGAAATTAAACCGTTACGAGAAAGTGCGCTTTACACTATACGACTTGAAACGTCTCTAAGTTTTATATTTAACTTAAAAACTTTGTCCATTTAGTCAAATGAAAATAATTAAGAATAAAATATTTTATGTATAATTTTCTACAGTCGTGGTTTGAATATGGATATAATAATAAGAGTAGCGTCACGTTCCAATTATTATATTGAACTCACTTATTATTTGAATATTACAGCTTATATATATTTTAAGATACGTACAAATGAACTGAGTCGTGTGACTGTAAGCACGACAAGTTGCGAACTCGATTCCCACTTGTGGAAACTCCTTGCTGATGTAAAGTCCTTGCAGATGTAAAGTCAGTTAAGTACGGTCTTAATGAGTGTCTTTAACACCAGGTTCCCTATGCCTACTCTTTTGTTTGAGGGATACAGTGAGAACCTATAAAAAAGTAAAATAAAAAGTAATCGCATACTATAAAAGAGCCTACAGTCTTCGTCAAATAGAGCGACTAGCACTCACAGGGAGTGACACGACCGAACTACAATGCGTGGAACCATTCCAATTAACACTGTGATAGACTATTAGAGTTGATTTAAGGTTAAGTTCAGTTTCTTAGAATAAGATCATGTTAAATAAGGTTTTGGACTCAAAATTTATACTTTTACGTATCATATTTGCACTTTTATAGGTAGGTAAGTACTTTAAATTCATCTAAGTAAACAAACAAGTAGATAAAATTTAAATTTCTATGTAAAAAATAAATTACTATCAAATCAATAATTTAAAGACATTTTATAGATACGGCAAAAATGGTCTACAAGCGAAACATACATATCTATAGCTAAAATTATTACCTATTTGATTTTTTTAATGTTGCCCATTGTTTGAGTTGTAAAAGAGAATATCATTTTCCCAAGTCTCGATATTCCTTTTATTAACTTCTATCTATTTAGAGAGGAACAATTGAAAAGGAAAAATGAAAATAATTAATTTCCTCGAGTGGGAATTGAACGACGGTCACGATGGCTTCAACATATATCTGAATATAAAAAATAAAACCGTTTAAAAATGTATAAAGACATCGTTTTCCCATACTTGTAGGGCATCGGAAGTTTATTTAACATGTCTTAATAATTGTAATAAAATTTTAAAACATAAATCAGATTCACACTTTATCCCGCACATAGCAGGGTAAGCAGAGGGAACCTAGTTAAGACACTCCTTTCCCCACTTTCTGCCCAAGTCTGGAATGGAAGCATTGAGTGTTGAGTGGCGGAACTCAAAGCCGTGCTTTTATATATAAAATATATAAGAATATATCCTTTAAACTAACATTTTCGTTATAGAAAATGCCATACTTTAAGACAGAAAAGAAAATTGATTTGTCCTTAAAAACAGGCCTCAAGTTGACAGTTCAATTATTATCAAATATCAATCGGGAGAATGACAATACATAATTAGTTTGTTTTATTTTTGCTCTCAACGTTATATATTTAGGCATAAATCAGAAAATAATATGTAAATAACAGGTTCCCTCTGTGCTTAGATGCCCTGCACATGTGGCATGAAACATGATACTTTCAGGACAGTCGTGGCTCTGGGGCACAAACGTGTAACTGTAAACGCGAATGTTTGTGGGTTCGATTCCCACTCGAAAAATGAAATAAGTATTTAATATTTTCATTTCTTTGCTCTGGTGTCCAGGCAAAGTGCTGAATTGAGTTCCGCCACTCAACACGCAATGCCTCCAGAATTAGTCGGTAAATAGCGTAGTGTCTTAACACTCGGCTCTCTCTAGCAATTACCTTAAAAACATTAACACTTATCGTACACGTCACTGTACGAGTATAGTGTGAAATATATCTTAATTTCATCAAGTATACATGGCTGGTATAGCGGTGGCCGCACGCCGCGCCGCTAGCCCGTCGCGTCGGCATGTCAATTATGCCGCTTTGTCGTAATCGGTATCCGTCTATACTGAAATGGAGCAAAATTTATATATAGCTTGGAAATGTTATTACAAAGGAAATCTTCGGTTATTGGAATTATTATAGGTTGGTTTTTATAGTTGCAAAAACATCAAAAAATCATCAACAAAATATCTATACTATTTTAGCCTGACTGTAAATGCGACTTAGGGTAATTATGTTTATTATCTCGTTCTGGTAACAAGGCAA
>JAEBDU010003941.1:0-16316 GCA_016802625.1 Heliconius numata | reverse complement strand
AACAAAAATGAAAAAATAGAACTATTTTAATTATTTATTTATATATAATTAGGTTTCAGAAGTGAAATATCAAAAGAAAACTATACAACACTAATGTTACAAATACAATCTTATTTATTAAAAATCAAAATAACTATAAACTGAAGTTTATATAACTAGAAACTTATATAAAACACCAACAACATTCGAAAACACATATAGGTATTTACTCAGTGTTAATTATAGCAGCTCTTTTAACCAATTCACAATATTTATTAATTAAAACATTTAAATTACTTTATAACTTGCTAATAATTATCTATTAACAACCTAGTAACAAATCACATCGACTACAACACGTGTAACCTCAAGTATATGAGGGCCAAATATGTCTTCCCGCTTAAATTAGTAACTTAATAACAAAATGAAAAGGGCGGGCTTTTTTTTTACATTGACAGTGACATTGACACATTGCAGTACTATATTTGACAGTTGACATTTGTAGCACAGAAGTCTCCTAAGTATATATTATAGAAAACTGTAATTAATAGTTTCCCTCAATAATAGAAGCGTAAATGAATTTCATTTCGATACCTACTTAACGAATTTAATTTTTGGATCGACTTGACTAATATTTTTCATATTACCCTTAATTTAAAGTTAAAAAATTAACACTCTTTAAAAAAAACTGTGGAATAACAACAGCATAAAACAATACTTAAGACCCCTTTAAGTATTTATTTACTATACACAATTTGTATATTCTTTTATTTGAAATGTAATACCCCGTTTATACGTTTGTAAAGGTTTGCCAAGCTTCCACAAACATTCGTTTGTACTTGCTTGTGAGAGCTTGCGAGAGGTTATCGCCGTTCCGGACTAGTCTTGCTTGCGAGATGTTTACACGTTTTGCGTTGGAGTTTGTGAGCGTTTGCTGAACTATCACAAACGTATAAACCACGTATTATATTTCTCTTTAACTATAAAAATATGGTAAAAAAAACAAATTGAGTGTATATTTATTTTATTACTACATACTCTACTTTTTCATTATTTTTATCTATGATTGTAGCTACATCTTCAGTTAAAGATACACTAACCATTTGGCAAGAACATAATGCGTTACAGTCTTTACAGTTAATTTGAGTTTTTCCATGGTCTTCTTGTTCTGTTATTTGTTTTGTCTCTTTTACAGGTGGACTGCAGCAAAATTCTGTATCTAATCCCATTTTTTCACCGTCCTCCAAAGTTTGTGGTAGATGCTGATTTAGAGTTTCAGGTAAAAGTAGACTGGCAATACCACCAGCAACCAATAAAGCACCCATTATGATAAGGGGCAAAACCATAATATCAGAACCCTGTGATTATCAAATAAATATGAAGAAATTACTATTGTTAATTATTAATTACAAAGAAATAATTATAATACTTACAAGATAATTAACCAGTGGTATAAATATAGGGCCAAGCATTCCGAGCACTGAACTTAGGCTCATACCGAGGCCTCTTACAACCGTCGGATATAATTCAGAAGCCATTAACGGTAGTACCACAAACGCTGATGATATTCCCATTTTTCCCACACAATATAGTGCAAGAGTTACATTTGTTTCTGCAAATATAGGTTAATAAAACTAGTATGATTGCTTTTCTATTTATATTAAATTTAAAAGATATGCTAATAATATTTACCATGCTGTACCAAAAATGTCGTCAAGCAAGCTATTCCTCCAACAACCATGCTCATACACAATGTCCATCGTCTCCCCAATCTTTCCATGGAAGGCCATAAGAACATATATGTGGGCAATTCAACAACGCCAGCCAAGAAAAAGTTCAAGAACTCATCACCACCAAGAACAGGTGCATAATATGAGAGACCTACATATACGCTTGTGTTTGTAAACCAAATGAAGGTAATTATAATGGTTTTCTTCCTCAAATTCGGAGTTCTAAATAAGTCCATAATGCCATATTTTCGAGATTTCTCTTTTTCTAAGTCCTGCTTTAGTTTGTCCGACTCATATTTTCTGCGTAAATGTACCATGTAGTTGGCTGGTAAGGATTTCCCGTTAATTCTGAGTAAAATGAAAAGTATAAATTTTAAAGTCATATTCTAAATTAAAACTAAATTCGGAATGTTATTTATTTTAAAATATTTTTATAAACAATCCAACAGTGTACGTATTACGTGTATATACTGACCTTGCCATATTTTTTAAAATGACCTCTGCCTTTTCAAACTGTCCTCTTGCTAATAACCACCTGGGACTCTCCGGCATTGGCCACAGATATATAAAGAAACAAACGAAAGGCAAAGTGCTGGCTAATGCTAAATGACGCCAATCTCTCACCAAGTAGACCACACCAGCGAGCAAAATAAGTCCCATAGAATATGCAATATTCGAAAGAATCGTGCAAAGAGTCCTACATTTAGGCCCAACAAGTTCTATTGCTGCAATCAAAGTAATCATTTTATAAAATATTTATTACTAGCGGACGTGCGCAGTTTCGCTTGCGTAATTAGGGGTGAATTCTAATAAACCACGAAACATATGTTCAATGAAATATTTTTAAGAGTCTAAATTTCAAATTTTATAAAAGTCGGTGGCGATTTAAAGATTTTTCCATACAAACTTTCAACCCCTTATTTGCACCCTTAGGGAGTGAATTCTAGAAAACCATGAAACACATGTTCAATTAAATATTTTTAAGAGTCTAAATTAAAAAAAATATAATAATCGGTGGCGTTTTAAAGATTTTTCCATACAAACTTTCAACCCCTTATTTGCACCCTTAGGGGAAGAATTCTAGAAAACCATGAAACATGTGTTCAATTAAATACTTTTAAAAATCTAAATTTCAAATTTTATAAAAATCGGTGCCGATTTAATTTTTTTTCCATACAAACTTTGAACCCTTATTTCACCCCTTTAGAGTTGAAATTTTTCAAAATCCCTTCTTAGTGGATGTCCAGATTACGAAAGTAAACATCTGACCAAATTCCACGTTTCTACCATCAGCGGTTGCGGCTGTGCGTGCGTCTTACCTTAGTCAGTGAGGACAAGTCCTTTTATATATATAGATTACAAAATAATTTAATGCATTATCGCTTAATTGAAAAAACATTAGAAATAACGTAATGGATAGTCAACTTTTTCCAATTAGGTATATAGAACCCTCAGTTTCATTCATATTCGGGGGGAATTTTTTTCAGCAACAATATTTTTATTTACAGTCAGTCTGCTCCATTAATGGCTCAAAGTTCGAATTTAATAAAAAAAATATTGTATACAAACCCAAAACATAGGGAGTTGCCATGATGGCGGGTACAGTGAAGCCGACACCGAATCTGTAGACGATCCAAATATAATAATTCTGGGCAAAAGCCGTCGCCACACCGAAAACACACTCGATAGCCAAATAAATAAAGAAAGATGGCTTCCTTCCGAAAGTATCTTGGAGGTAACCAAATATATAGTTTCCTATTATTCCGCCAACCGCTAGCAGCACCAGACCGAGGGTTGGATAGAAATCTTTATTGCACACTAGATTCCACTGAAATGCAATATTAATTATTAAATTTATTATGTTTTAGCTTCAGGTTCACGCTGTTCCCACATATAGGAGGGTTGTCGGGAATTTGGGACTGTAGTATTAAGACGCTCCCTTTGACTTTTACATTCCTTGCTTTCCGCCGAATTCGTAAGGAATTACGTGTTGAGTGGCGCAACTAAACGCCGCACTTTACTCCGTTATTATTACTAGAGCGAGGCAATGAAAATAAGAAATATTTGATTCATCCGTAAAATTCGCCACAGCGGCCGCAATGGTCGATGATTTATTACAACACAATTTTTTAAAATTTTAGAAATATCTTTTAAAAATTATTCTTATACCTCAGTAACAACTGTGTTTTTGTATGTATCCATTTCGTACATCCATCCGTCCGTGCATGGGGTGACTTCTGTTAGGTCCCTCTCTGTAATCGATTCTGGATAACTTTTCATTATCTCACTATAGTTCAATTTATACATGTTACATTGGGAATATTCGAGTTCGCCATTTTTCAGTTCCAATGGTATACTAAAATATTACTTTTGTATTAAAAAAAATACTTTTATATATTTTTACACATTCTGTTTAAGTTGGTGATAGAAACCAATGCCTCGCCTTGTCGACGTTTAAAAAAAAATGTTAAAAAATGACTTTTTTTATTAAAGAATGGAAATTTATGCGACAAATGGGATTTTGATGATTTTTTTTTTAAATTGATTTGATTATAACAATACTTTGTAAATTATAAAAATGTTTTCCTGGTAATAACAAATTGACCGATGTTCCAAAAAGAGTAAAGATATTAATCTTTAACTTAATTTAATGGAAGGGGAAGGGGGAGAAGATGTTTGTCTCAAGTTAGACCGGGAAATTAAATAAATAAATCAAATTACCGGGAAATTAATATATCGATTTGTATTTTAATATTCTTGGGTTTAATATTATGTATTCGAATTCCACTCCAGAGTACAAATTATTTGAATATAAAAACTAACGACAATTTCTTATTGGTTTCAAAATGACTGCTGAATAAAATCCTTTACTTGCCAAATAATACAATATTAATATTAAAATGAATAATAATAGAATAATACCCTGTATCCGTATATCCATACCTTATGTTCTTTTTAAGCTCTATGTCAGTCAGAGGTTCCAATTCGGGCACCTTGCACCAGTGCTTGACATCTGCTGCCATGAATAGCTGTGCGTACGCATGAAACCCGCAAGGTATCACCGCGGGCAGCAAGATGAAGTAAATTACCAATTTTTGATACCGTCCAAAAGTACCCACATCCTCGAGTATTGCGTCAAAATCCATGGTTTATGTTATAGATACCTTTTATGTAATATTTTGGATAAATGTTTGTAATTAAATAAAATCTTAGTTTATTATTAAATATATTATAATGAATCTATAGACTTAGAAAAAAAAAAACCCTTTAAAGTATGCATTGCACAAAAAAATATCAATTAAAATAATTAAATAACTTATTAATATCTAGAGAGAAAAATCGATTTTTAAATTAAATAGCCAATGTATATCATGCTGTATAGAGTTATAAATTAAAAAATAACTGCCTCGTATGATAAACGTTAAGAGACCGATCAAATAGACTCACCTATTAGACTTAATAATGGAAGTTAATTTTTAGGGTCCCAAGTGCTCCTCATCGCCGAGCATGGGCCGGGCGACTGACACCGGGCACGAGGAGCAGGGACTACTATACAGGGACCCTATATGCTGCCGGTTATGTACAGTGGGATTCAAAACTATAATAATAATAATCCTTTTCCATTAATCCTTTTCCAATAATTAGTCCTTTTAAGGACCCACATATTTATATACAACTAGCGGACGCACGCAGCTTCGCTTGCGTATTTAGGGGTGAATTCTAATAAACCAATAACATGTGTTCAATGAAATATTCTTAAGAGTCTAAATTTCAAATTATATAAAAATAGGTGGCGATTTAAAGATTTTTCCATACAAACTTTAAACCCCTTATTTGCACCCTTAGGGAGAGAATTCTAGAAAACGATGACACACGTATTCAATTAAATACTTTTAAAAATCTAAATTTCAAATTTTATAAAAATCGGTACCGTTTTAATTTTGTTTCCATACACACTTTCAACCCCTATTTTTCCCCTTTAGGGTTAAAATTTTTCAAAATCCCTGTTAGTGGATGTCCAGATTACGAAAGTAAACATCTGTCCAAATTTCACGTTTCTACGCACAGCGGTTACGGCTGTGCGTGCGTCTTACCTCAGTCAGTGAGGACAAGTCCTTTTATATATATATAGATTTAAAACGTGTTTTCTGCGTTTTGTTATCATATCTAATACTATGTCTATTTTCATGTATTTTACATTTTGAGCTTTTCTTAGCACTTTCCGCTTACTACTAGAGGTATTGCGTGTTGAGTGAAGGAACTCGATACCAGAGCGAAGGTATGAAAATGTTAAATATTTCATTATCTCGAGTGGAAATCGAACCCATTACCTGTCGCGTTCATAGACACACTTATGGGCAAGCCGTGAATTGTTAAGATAAAGATATTCTCTGTCTGGAGACTCTCTGTCCCTGTCTGTCTCTTCCCACGACGTTATGACAGAATCCAATCAATTACCTAAAGCAGATTATTATTTTTAATTTCTTTAAAAGTAAAATAATATGCTTTTTGTATTGACATCACCCAATATACATTATGGGATGCGCGTGTGCAATTATCTCATTCGTAGAGCACAGTCAGTCAATTCGATTACTGTATAATTGGAGCAGCGAAAGGCCAGTCTGACCAATCAAGGTCGGAGTTGATGAAACAAAGGGCAAAATCCATTGAAGAGTTGCAGTAGGAATGAGGACAGTCCTTTTAAGAGAAACTGGCAATGGATTTTACGTAAATCTGCAATCAGGATAGCTTCTAATATTTAAAGGGTTACCAAGGCTTTGTCATGGTCGTTTCAGAAATAACGAAACGGTTTAATACCCATCTGATATAAACTTTGAACTTAACATAAATTTTATAATATTTTTTAGCACACTGTATCCCGCACATAGCAGGGTAGATAGAAGGAACGTGGGAACCTATTGTTAATGTTAAGATTGTCTGTTCCGATTGAGACACTTCCGTTCCCCACTTTAATACATATTTTTATATGTACCTAATACATATTTATAAAAATGAAGGAAAATATAGATAGATAGAAATATGTCTGGCCAACAAGGCTTACTGATTTGATTACTCACTCTGGTAATACAAAGCGCGGTGTTAAGCGCCGCCACTCTTTACGCAGTGTCTCAAATTCGGGTAGAAAGCGAAAAACGTGATTATCTTAAATCTTAAAACTAAGTTCTCTCAGTCTACTTTGCAATAGGTGTGCTTAAAAGCTTTAAAATTTTCATAATCTTCGACTTTGTAGGTGGTTATCGGGTAAAACATTCTTTAGGAAATGTATTTGGATTCACATACATACATAGAAATAAAACACAATATAAAAATAACTATAGTTTGCATATTTTAAATTATAATATTATAATTAACTGTTAATTAATACTAGACCAACAAAAAAAAACTATAACTTACAAAAATGTAATACGCGAATATATTTTTATTAAATAAGTGAATCAATTTTACATTTTTAAATATAAATATTAATTTAAATATTTTTATATATAATTTTAAATATGCGCTATTTATTATTAATAGCTAGTTAGAAAATATTAACTAAATCTTATGGCACATTTTCCTATACCATTCGGGATCGTTCTTAGCGACGGTTTCCGGTCGGCCATCTTTGTGTCGGTAGTGGAATTCAGACACTCCTCGTCCCGGCACGCCGTTGACTATGAACTTGCAGAACCTTTCCACCATTCTTGCGTCCCAGTCTTGAGACACGTAATGTATTGACTCGTATTCTACTAAAACCTAAAAGACAAAAGAAAATGACAGAATATTAATGTAGAAAAATAATTTAATGTTTTTTTATTACTTTACGTTTTAGAAGAGTAATTGTTATTGGCAAAATATAGCAAAATTCTATATTACGTTTTGTATTATTAGTTTGTTTTCTCCGAACAAGTAATTGGATCAATCTATTTAAACAGTCTTGTTATATAAATTGTAATAAAAATATATACCTGAACAGTATAAACTTCGTCCCCTGCCTGCATTCTGAAAGCGTAGTCGCGAGGAGCTGTGCCGCCTTCACCGTGCTGGTACAGCTTCAGGTCTACCCACTTAATGGGTAACACATCACCGTTTGGTAATCCCACTACGCCTGCTTCCATGCTAGATTTATAATTATTAATTATTATTAATTAACAATATGAGGCCGCAATTTCTCCAGAATTCCGCTGAAAGTGGGGAATGGAAGTCCTGGGAACGGAGTGTGTTAACGATAGGTTCCCAGGTTCCCTCTGTCTAATCTCATATAGGTACAGTGGGATACAGTGTAAAGCTAAAAAATAGTTTAGTTTCAATTACCCAGTTGTAGTGCAGGGCTGGCATATGACACCTACACTAATGCTGGTTCCATCTTGTAAGAAAATATGATGAAAAGCGTAACGGTGCATCAATGTCCAATCGCGAGTTTGGCCTATGTAAGAAAATAAATTTTAATTTAATATACTGAAATTTAATTTTTTTATAATCTCCAGGGTTCTCAAATTTTATAATAACCTTATTTACTATGAAATTTCACTTTTTATTTACTTATATTTCTTATTCTTACCAAAACTATGATCCCTGAATGAAGGTAGAGTGTATTCATAAGACTCATTTTCTATCTTGAATTTACATTTGAGAGCGCCGAACTGTTCGTAATGCGACTGGTGGGCGCTGGAATAAAAAATATGTTAAGCAATTTGTTCCAATTTTTTATTAAGAAAATTGTTGAAAAATGTTACATAGCAGAATCAAACGCCGCGTTTCTTCAAGGTCGAGGAAAATAAAGATATTATTATTTAATAAATTGTGAGTGTAGCTCTAGTTGTGGGTTCGATTGCGACTCGAGGAAATATTTATTTATTTTCATCTAATCTATCCAATATTTTAGAGCGGTGTTGAGTTCAGCCACTTCCGCCTCCAGAATTCAGCGGAAAGTGGGGAACGGAATGTATTAACATTAGAGGTAGAGGGAACCTACCCATCGTGCTATGCCCGGGATACAGAGTGCAGTAGAATGAATTACATAGAGACATTGTGGCACGTGGCCGCTTTTAGTAAGAAAGGGATATTAAGTTCCAATACTTAACTCGTAGTATCTCAAATTTGTGCGAAAAGCGAAAATTAAATGTCTTGACTTTGTTATACGCTACTCACGTTTTCAATCCTTCAAAATAGCTTCGGCTCCATTTCTCTCTGGCAATGGACCTGATGACGGCTGGCGGGTGCAGGTCGCTGTCGTAGTCGAAATATTTGCCAGTCGCTGTCCATTCGCCACTGAACTCTACTTCCACTATTTTGCTTGGATCATTTTGGTACCTGAATTTTAAAATTATTAAAGTCTATCAGGCAGATGTTAATATTAATTACAATTTTAACCTCTATATGGCGAAATTTCTATTCTTATCCTCTTTGAATGTTAGATATAGGGATATTATATGAATAAAATAATATTATTTTAATTTTTTACAATTTGTTTCTTCGAGGATGGTTTGAAATTTGAAAAATATTTTCAAAGAATTATCTCAGGCCGAATAAAAATGGAAGAAGTAGTTTATATTCATCAAATTAATCATAGACTTGATTGAACTCATTTACTGCTTACACTTATCCTGCTATATGCGGGTTACAGCGAAAAGCGTGAAACAGAATTCTTTGAAAAAAATTTAAACTAAAACTATAGTTTACAAACCACATCGGTCCATTGTAAGATATGGCCCACTTCTTCATCGGCTGCACTGGCTTAATTTTAATGCCTTCAGCCGCAAACTCGCCGATAGGTGCTCCAAATAACACTGTATCTGGTATCTTCTTACTGCAAAGAAGACCTTTTCCTGGTAACTATAAAATAATGAAACATTTTTAGGCTTTTGTAAGGAAAAAAAGGGTTTTTTGGGTTTGTGACTAGAAGAAAACGGAACCTTTATCTATCTATCTATTTACAAACCACAAACGAAGTGATTAGTTTGTTTGTTGCTTGCAATTGCGACATTTAAGTCGGAGATAATGGACTCCATGACTAAATTAGGCTAATATTTGTGCTATGATTATAAGTTTTTATTTTGTCGTTGATGACAGTTTTAATATCTAGTTACGTCTATTACATAATTATAAGAACTCGATCAAAATCAAAATATTTGTTTCAATAAAACCAGTGGTTTCGACTTCTATTCTTATTTCCTTTTCTTTAAGAAAACATAGAGAGAAAGAGAGAATATATTAGTTAGTAGATAGAATTACTTATAGGTTAATTGAATAGACACTTACCCCGATATAAAAGAGTCCATTGCACATGCCCATGGGTCGTCGTTCACAACCTGATATCACGTACACACCCTTATCTCCTTCATCTTTTTGCGCTGATATGAAGAATACTGCATCGAATGCCTAGATAAACATTTTCAATTAAAATGTTATCTTTATCATACATATATTTATACATGGTATGTAGTAATGTGTTGTTTTGTTGAACCTAACGCCGGCCTTTGCCTCAACCTCAGAGCGAAGAAATGGAAATATAAATTTAAATTAAAATTTTATTTCCTCGAGTGGGGATTGAACCCAAAACCAGTCGCGTTTACAGTCACACGTCATACCCCTACGCCACGACTGGCCTCACCTATATTCATAAGCCAGAAAAATCAGCTTCACGCTGCATCCCGCACACAGCAGGACAGACAGAGGGAAACCTAGTGTTAAGACACCCCGTTCCTAATTTCCGCCGAATTCTGAAGGCATTGCGTGTTGAGTGGCGGATTTCAATACCGCGCTTTGTTTCGACATTAGAGCAAACAAATAAAAATATAAATTTTGTCTAAATTATAATTAATTAATATAATAAAAAGTTTTATTAAATTAATTTGAAAATATGTTTAATGCATACCTTAGCATGTTCGCTGAGTGGTTGTGCTCTGTCCATATCAGAGGGGTCCGCGTAGGCCTTCACTCCTTGTCCAGCTCTACCATCGTTGCCGACCGCCTTATTCTTATTAAAATACTGGAAAACAATGGTTTTTATATCTTATTTAATTACTACGAAATTGTTCACGGTGTACCCCGCATATAGCAGGGTAAGCAGAGAGAACCTAGTTCACTAGCTCAGACACTCCGTTCTCACTTTCCGCAGAATTTCTGAGCCAATGCATGTTGAATGGCGGAACTCAACGCCACGGTTTTCGCCTTGGTATCTGAGCGAGGAAATGAAATTATTAAATATTTCATTTTCCGCAGTGGAATCTAACCACTTACATTACATTACATTTTATATACTTTTATTATAATTAATATTTAATTATAATGCATCGATTCTTTGCGGTTTTGGAGTACAAATGGCTGATAAGTCTATCCTGTGTGTTAATTATCGGAACCCAACGCCGCTCTTCGTCTTTCCAGTGTAAGGAAGCGACATTAATTCAATCCCCAAGTTGGATTCAAACCCACAATCAAAGCGCTTACAGACAAACGCTGTCCCGCTGCGTCATACCGTCTTTATTAACTTTCTTTAATAAATTTAAATTTAAAGATAACTAGTTAATTTAAGGTAAAAACTTGAAAGTTGATAAGTAATCGGTACTCAACAGGTGTTAATCAAATAATTACGAAACACATTATCTAATGAAGATAAAATGAAACGGTCAAAGTACTCGCTTAACGTCCTGGCACAGTGGTAAAGGCTGACTTCAAACGTGATGACCATGTGTTTGATTTCTACTCGGAGGAGTAATTTATTTTCATTTCGTCTCTCTCAAATCAAGGCAAGGAGCGGCGTTAAGTTCTGTCACTCAACGCGTAATATCTCCAAAAATTGGCTATACTCGTCCGGTATGGGGTGGTTTGGAATTTTTCGGAGTTCCTTAATTCCAATAGGATTGGGTTTCATTTTCCCAAAAAATGTTTGTTTACGTGACAGATCAAACCACTTTCCAATATCCATTTGTTTGATATTTGAAAAGTGGAGAAGAGAGTCATAACACTAAGTTCCCTCTGCCTAGCTTGTAACTAAACTAACTGATGCTTCGAGGATGATATTTCAATACTTTATTAAATATCAATAATTTTTTTAAAAATATATTTTAATAATAATAATATAAAAATAATAATGTAGCTAAATAAGCTTGATATATATTTTTTTGCTTAGCTTCACGCTGTATTTCCCGCTTAGTAGGGTAGGCAAACGGAGCCTAACGACAAGACACTCCTTTCTCCACTTTCCAAATGTTGACTTTCGACGGTGGGGTTTAACGCCACGCATCCAAGCTACAGTCACCAAACCAACCAAATAAAACAGAACAACAGCGCGAGTTAAATAAAAATTAATTTAAAATTAAAAACAAAACTTACCTTTCTATAATAATAGAGGCAGGAGAACACAGCATATTTCAAATAGTACCACTTTCCGGGCACTGTGTAAACACCAAAAATCGGTTCTGGATCTTTTTTTCTAAGGAAAACTATTAATAATATAATAATTATAGCCGCGGCGATAGCGAGGCAAGCCATTTTGTTAAAAGACAAGAATTAAATGAGCATAGTGTTTATTGTTTATAGAGCTGATAGCTGACGAGGATGTGTGATAAAGCGAAACAATTTCGTTTTGTGGTCAGTTTTCATGTATCTTTACTTTTCTTATCTAATTTGAAATGTTAAGTAAATTTTAATGCATTATATTGTAGATTAATAATCTATATATATAAAATCGAAAGGTCACTCACTCACTCATCACGAAATCTCAGAAACTACATGTGCTAGGAATCACAAATTTTGCATAGACGTCACTAGGACGTAGTCATGGAGACAGAAATTAATAATAACATAGTTCACGCGGGTGAAACCGCGAGCGGGCCGCTAGTATGTCAATATAAACCTCTTCCTTTTGTAAATAACAATAGACAACGGACTGACGAAATTTTATTTTAATTTAGAAGTTTAAATTTTGGTATGAATGTAGGTGGGTTTAGGGAGAGTAATGAGGCACTAAAGACACTATGATAATGTATTCTCATTCTTTGTTATTTTGGATAGTGATGACTATTTTTACTATATACTTTATTTTTAGTTCCATTATCTACTTTGCTGAAGATCGAGCTCAGTGGCGTGTCATTGGAGAGGCCTATGTCCAGCAGTGGACGAGGACAGGCTGGTGATGATGATGTACTTTACGCATATCGCTCTTTTGGTGCTACTACTACAATGACATATCTACCTATTTGCGCTTTCTGAATTACTGAAGCATAGCAAGCAGGCTTTGTCTGGTTTTTTTTCTTGTACATGTCTAAGTTTTTCAGAAATAAAATACAAGCTATGCTACTTCCTAATAATGTTCCTATTAGTGGTTAAACTCGGTCCAGTAGTGTTAGAGACCATTGACACAAACAAACCAAAAAAATATTTCCTCTTTAAATAATTAATATCTATAAATTTTACCTTTTTTTACATACAATTATACTTTACTTTAAAAAAAAAGTAATATTTGAGCGTATCAGTATTTAACGCAACATAGTATCTAAATAAATAATCCACTTAATTTATACTAATAATGAGATTACAAAATTTATTATTTCAATAAATTAATAATATGATAAGAAAGTTTTCTTTATCTGTGTAAAGATAAAAATGTAATTATTAAATTTGATTTTAATATAGAATTTGATTAGAATATTCTTCGAATTTTCCTGCAATAATCTATATATATAAAAGGACTCACTGACTGAGGTAAGACGCACACACAGCCGTAGCCGCTGATGGTAGAAACGTGAAATTTGGACAGATGTTTACTTTTATAATCTGGACATCCACTAAGAAGGGATTTTGAAAAATTTTAACCCTAAAGGGGTGAGATAGGGGTTGAAAGTTTGTATGGAAAAAAAATTAAATCGGCACCGATTTTTATAAAATTTGAAATTTATATTTTTAAAAGAATTTAATTGAACACGTATTTCATCGTCTTCTAGAATTTACCCCCTAAGGGTGCAAATAAGGGGTTGAAAGTTTAAATAGATTTTTTTTTAAATTGGCACCAATTTTTATACAATTTGGAATTCAGACTCTTAAAAGTATTTAATTGAACACATGTTTTATGTTTTCTTGAATTCTTCCCCTAAGGGTGCAAATAAGGGGTTGAAGGTTTGTATAGAAAAATCTTTAAAACGCCACCGATTATTATAAAAAATAAAATTTAGACTCTTAAAAATATTAATTTGAACATGTGTTTCATGGTTTTCTAGAATTCACCCCCTCAGGGTGCAAATAAGGAGTTGAAAGTTTGTATGGAAAAATCATTAAATCGCTACCGATTTTTATAAAATTTGAAATTTAGACTTTAAAATATTTCATTGAACGTTTCGTGGTTTTTTGGAATTCACCCTTAAATACGCAAGCGAAGATGCGCGCGTCCGCTAGTAATTTCATATAGCCGCGTTTGAAATTCATGCTCATGCTCTTCCTGTGTAAAGCAGGGAAGGTAGAAAAACAGTACGGTCGACGAGTAGTTGCAGCTGGTCCCACCGGTCCGCCACCGAGGTCCGGTCGCAGGGGGCGCCCTTACAGTAGTCGACTTCCTCACAGGCAGCCACTTAGTACTTGTATTTCTTTAGGGACAGAGTACCCTCTTCCCTACCCAACCGGTGTCGCTGTAAAAGCCAATAGGGCTAACAGCATTAACCTCATGATCCAAACAAAAAGACAGCTGGTATTGGGCTTTCTAAACGTTTGTACATCATTGTACACTCGGGAAATAAAAACAAATAATAAAAATGCTAAAATCAAATCTGCGCAGCGTCTAAGGCCTCTGAACGGCAAAGACACTTCAACGTCAACAGTATTGTGATTTAGAATTTACTAAAATTGCTTTATAAACATTAATTGATTTGATGGATTTTTTTTCACTATTTAGATATAATATGTTACCTACATAAATACTAATTTAATAAAATAATAGATGTCAGTGTTTTAGAATATTTTATTATAAATATACATGCGGACATTCATACGATTTTTAGTAGGTAACTAGAGTAGTTAAATGTGTTTTTTATTTATTTTACGTACATACGGTTATTAAATGAACTATTACTTAGTAAATTGCCAATTATATATGTGTTTTTAAGTTAAATAAAAATTAATAATTTATTTATTTTTTACTTTACTTTCTATTATTGTATTTACACTATTAGCCTCAGCAGAGTTTGAGGAGGAAACGTATTGTTAAGCCTTTCCGTTCTCCACATCCATTTTAGAGACACTGTTTGACTGGCGGAACCCAACGACGCGTTTCGTCTTAATAGAGTGTTGAAAATAAAAACATAAAAATAAAAATATACAACTATTTCGAGGCACCTATAATAGTAAGAATGAATAAGAAAATATTGATTATATCTAAATACAAGTTTAAAGCTGCAAAAATATATTCTTCAGGAGATATGCTGTACTTGTGCTTGCCTCCCATCATCAGCTGGGTGTCGTAGACGAGGTATAGGGAGAATATGAGGGCACCGGCCGCAGCGTACACCAGAGTTAGTATGTTACTTCGTATTATAATTGCTAAGATACCTGAAAAAACAATGTGTTTCTATTAAGATTTTTATCAAATTGAGGTGGAATCTATAGGTAATAAACAAGTCTTATTCTATATGGTTAAGGTTTAATTTGAGTATTTTTAGTAAACCATGAGATTTAATAGGACACGCAACGGCGTATGCAGCCAAAGTTAAAAGTGTATTTTACATTAACCATTTCAAGCCATTTCTTTTGAAACCTTCTACTAATTAGTCTACATGCATGACATTTAGACATTTCTTAAAACATATGGAGTTGTAACCGGCATTTTTGTGACTGACTTACTCGCTCAACAAAAATTACTTCAAAAAGCTTGATTTTTATCTCGAGAGAACACAGAACTTGGCACCCATGAAGATCTCTCATTATTTTGCATTACAAAATACATATTTGACTTGGCTCTTACTTCACATTTATATTTGGATGGGATTTTATTAAAAGTTTACAATACAATTTTGTATTTTAATAGCCATTTTCATATTATATTTTAATGTTAACTCAGTTTTTTACAGAAAAGTTACTTACCAAATACAAGGAGGACTATAGAAGCGGCTACCAAGGCGCCGCCCATCATTGTGAAGTCCCATTTAGTTTGGAACGCGAAGATCGTTAAGCCGAGACATACGGCTGCTGTGATGCCGACCGCCATCATTACCTATATAAATGGTAAGAATAATATTATTATTCTGGATCTGGAATTTTTATAAATGTATAAAAATAACATACTTACAAAACTTATTAAAACTACTATACTTAAAAGTAAAATTTGGTTGTCCTTCGGGTATTAAAAATTATTTTGTTTCTTGTTTTATCTTTTGCATTTTATTTGGGGTTGGCAAACGCAGGCATTTATTTTGTTATGTTTAGTTTAGTACACCATTACTGGGCTATAATATTGAATTGAATTGAATTCTTGATATATGGCGTTAGGGCTATAATATTAATCTATACTGATATAATAAAGCGGAAGAGTTTGTTTGTTTGTTTGAACGCTAAGATCTCTGGATCTACTGGTTCGATTTACTTTGTTTTTGTTTTGTATGAAAGCTGCATTCTTCAGAA
>JAEBDU010003939.1:0-22288 GCA_016802625.1 Heliconius numata | reverse complement strand
AAAGCATATAATGCCCAGCTTTAAAGACCCTCACTCATCCACACTACGTCTCTTAACTACCAACTAACTTTAAAGTGCTAGAGAAATTAAATTGCTAGAAAGAAACGAGAACTCCTTTGAATTAAATTTTCCTTTACTCTAAAGTAAAAATTACAAATTCAGTATGTGTATTCATATAATATTACTTAAATTTATGTATATAGGAAGATGTATTATTATTATTATATTTATTTTATTATATATAAGAAACATTTTATCTATATATATAAAATCGAAAGGTCACTCACTCATCACGAAATCTCAGAAACTACATGTGCTAGAAATCTCAAATTTTGCATAGAAGTTATTTATAGGACGTAGGTGCTCGCTAAGACGGGAATTTGCAATATTCGACTTCTAAGGGGTTGTTCTTGGGGTCGAAAGTTTGTATGAAACTTCGGGATGGTTGTTAGTTCGAACACTCAATCGACGAGTCGTTTACTATCCCGCTTCGCAAAACACGCAATTTCTCGAATCTGCCCGAGCTGTTATGCGGGAAAAAACGTGAAATTCGTATAACATTCACTTTGCTTTATCGCCTTAATAAACTTATCCACTCGCTTAACAACAACTAAAATATAATAGCGAAAAGTTCGAAACTTTGAAGCTTTGTTTTCTTACTTAATTTAATTTTAGTTGTAACGTAAGGCCTTTATCCGTTAAGCTGTTGGTATTAATATTGTTTTAGACTATAGACTTGAAAGTTTCAGATTCTATTTATTTTATTTTCTTTTTACTTATTTTATTTCGCAGTAGAGTGATCGTTTTGTTTTTTTGCTTTATTTTATCATGCCTTGCGCTTGGAGGCAGTTTCATAAAAAGCGAAATTGTGAATGTTCCTAACTTTTCGCTTCAAAAAGTTATTACACATCCGGTATGAGATTTTCGTGATAGGCTTGAAAAAATAATGGCATTTTAGGCAAAATATGTGTACAGTTACAATTTTATTAGCAAGCATTTAAAATACTCGTATGAACATTTAAAATTTTATTGGGAAGCGTTTGTAGCGAAAGTGTGAGGAAAATATCGATTACATAGCTATATTATCGTAGTTGCATGACTTGACTGACTTGTCGTTGTTGTGATTGTCAACGGCGACCGGTTATAGGTTCGTTACCCACTCGACTCAACACGTCAACTATTGGTAGCAATCGACGGACGTTACCAGAGTGAGAAAATGAAAATATAAAATATTTGATTTCCTCGAGTGGGGACTGAACCCACAACCTGCTGCGTTTACAGTCGCACGCACAAAACATATCCTAAAATAATAAACTAATGATAATAAATAATATAACAGAATTTAAATTATTATACATTTTGTCAATTATAACAATGTTAGCTCTAACTAAGCTAATTATCTATGACTTGAAACTTTACGGTGAGCGCGAAGCTAAGACTTCTGTAAGTACTGCCGAGTGCAGACCGTCGTCAACTCCCCTTTGTCATATAACGTGGTTCATGACATTTGCTACTTATATTTGCATAGTGTTTCTAGCTTTTGACATTGTTTATATAGTTTGTAGTTTCACCTAGAACGTGGCTTTCCATATTCCTTGGATAATAAAACCGTTCAAGTGCCAGTCGGTCTCGTCCACGTAGGGTTCCGTACTAATTTCTGGAACATTTATTAAATACATATATAATTTCTTCGAGTGGGAATCCAGCCCCACAACCTGTAGTGAGTCCCCGCCGCCACAAAAAAACGTCTAAAATTTATTTCCACCAATTCTTCTTAAAAAACATTTCATTTGTGGACATTTTATTGTATAAAAAACTAAAAAATTTCAAATAATACCATCGTTAGTTAATTATATCAGTTCAAATACACAACCTTAAAAGGAGTTTGTTAAAATTGAAACATGTATTTTGCTTATAACTTTGTTTGTTTTGGTACACCCTAAGGGCTTTTCAAAATAAAGGGCCTAACAAGATTTACATTCTTCGAGGTTGTTATGTTAACATTCTTTTACGTATAAGCAGATTTTCTTGATTATGTTTTGATTTAATTTTCCGACTTCAACATTAGGTAAGTATTTTATTTTAATGGTAAAATCACAAAGGCTTTCTTTAAAATTTGTGGTCGTTAGAATAAATGAAATATAATGCTCTACTTTGCGCTATAGACACTTACGATTTTTTAAAAGAAATGAAGACCACTCCAGTTTTGGAAATTTAGTAAATTTCCTTAAATAAAAACAACTTCGTTTAGTGAAACTCAGTATATTATTTTGATTATACCTATATATAATTTACACGCTCGTATTCGGAACTACTAAACTAATTCGCAATTAGGCGTTTAATTGCAATAAAGTAAACATATTTAATCGCACTTAATTTCATATTAATTTAATTAGAATAATAGAAATATGTACTTACTGCATATAGTAAATAAAGAATAAAATACTGCAAAACCATTCTAAGCCACGTAGTTCAGCTATTTTATTATTTGTAAAGTAATGCTATCTAGAGGTAACTAACTGTAGATATCTTTTGATTGTGTCGTCTGGTAGTAATAAATTACACTCCTCTAATAGTAAGAATTTTAGTAGAACTATTTTGTTAGGAAAACATCTTAAAATTCATAGCATGAATAAAATATTTTAAGATTTTTTTAAGTATTAAGGATTGAAAAATATTTAGAAACGTATAAAAATTAGATGATAAAATTTCTATAGACTTATATGGAGACAAAAATATATAATTTGTTATGTGTTTTGAATATTGTTATTCATATTTAGAAACGTGAAAATCTAAAAACGGGAATCGAGTCCGTAACTTCATGGAAACACTTCAAGCGTTCTAAATAGGAATTTTAACTAAGCAACATCGAAAGAATTGTTAGCATCCAGATTTTTCCATGTCATTGCTCCAAGTCCATGTTCCATTCTAGGTATTAAAAAAATATTAAAAACACATAACAAACGCTAGTGAACCCAAAAGTTTTTGCCTCCATAAAACTTTTTGATATTTTTATCTATCTCAACGACCGTAAAATATGTTGTATGAAATTCGGAAACAGCGTAACAATCTTGTATCGCATTAAAAACTAACAGAACGGTATAACGTTTCTATCAGCCAGACGATCTGGGAGGTTTACAACCTCAGAATTTAGTGCAATATTCACACTGTAAGGTTATAATATAACCTTTATATTATTAAAGCAGGTTAGGCAGAGGGAAACCTAGTGTTAAGATACACCGTTCCCCACTTTCCGCTGAATTTTTCGGGCCATTGTGTGTTGTGTGGCGGAACTCAAGTCCGGAATTTTGCCTTGGTGCCAGAACGAAGAAATGAAAATATTAATAAATCTATCATTCCCCCAAGTCGGGATCGAACAAAGTTAATTAAAACTTTAAAAAAAGATATTTGATGAATTTATACCACTTATCTGCAACGTAAAAAAATTTCTTGGAGGTATTAATTTTAATATAAAAATTTTAAAAGGCAACATAAAAAATATTTTTAAGTACAAACGCACCCTAAGTCTGACCGTAAAGTGGATTTACATCAAGTTCGCTACAAAATATTCGAGGAATATTAGCCATTAGGTACTGCAATCATTTCGAGCCACAAACTTTATTAGGCCCCGGCTACTTTCATATTCCGTTTATCTTTAGTTCAAATGAAATATTAAATTTACAAGCACAACTTAAAAGTTATTAATAATTAATTGTTCTAGATTGGATTACGGTCTAGCTATAAACAGCCTTTCGTCACTTTACGTACGGCAATATGGCACACAAATCACGCCTTGGTACTTGCCAAGTATATCTTTCAAAAAATAAATTAGTGGGAACTAGGTATAATTTACTAAAAAGCTATAGGTTCTTTCTTGTTCTAACTTTTATTTTAATTATTCATAATATCAAGTAATTGCATTTTATAGCTTATAAAATGCGCAATACCTCAAGAATTAGGCGGAAAGCTCATAGCAGTGTCTTAAAACGGCACAGAATGATATTAGGTTCTCAGGTTCCCATTGCCTATACTGCTATGTGCAGGATCGAACACAATCATCTTTTAAGCCACCGTGAAATTCCCCCAAAAGTAAAATTTAAATCCATCCATATACACAAAATGTATAAACAAAGCAAGAAATCTGATGAATTATCTTCAACATGTCCAGAATAAGATTTCTTAAGAAGCTTTAGTACTTTACGCTTATCGGATCACGGGGAGATGCTGTTAGATGACGGATTAAGGTATTATATCGGATTCACGTATGTCACGGCTTAATCAAATGGACGTAGAAATGAATGTTTTGCTTGTATATATAAAAATAATATAAAAATACGAAAAAATAATATAAATCTTTAATATAAAGAAATATATTAGAAGCCGTTTTGTCCACAGCGTATTTGACTGTAAACACGACGTTTGTGGATTCGATTCTCGGGGGAATGAATAATTTTCTTTATTTAACACGCAATGTCTTCAGAATTGTGCACAAAGAGTGGAACGGAGTGTCTAAACAATAAGTTTCCTCTGCCTATATTGTTAAAGCTGCGGGGGAAAACGAGAAACTTAATAAATTTAAGTATACTTGAAAAAAAATATATATAGGTTACTTAAAAATAACTAAACAGTATGCCTACTTCTTTTAATATTAATAAAAAATATACTAAAATAGGTACTGTATACTTATTTTTAAGATTTTTCCAGTTATCAGTTCGTAATATTGGCCAGCTTTGTGTTGCAAATTTAGTTAGTGAACCTTGGTGTCAATTAATAATGAAGCTACAAAAAAAACTAAACTGGTTAACAACAATCTAATAAGCAAAGAAAATGTCAAGATTAATTCGCAGAGACAGCATTTTCTCTCCAGTTAAACATTTTTAATAAAAAAGTACGAAGTCTCTCAAAATATTTTGTTCGTGGCAAACTGAATTGCGAATGCTAAATTGTTTTTATTCAAAAATTCAATTTACAGCATCTCCCGGTACAGAAGTTAATTTTTATCTTTATCTTTCTTTCATAATTAATTCTTTTTTGTGTTTGACGTTGAATTATGTTATGAAAATATTGTATTACAACCTTTTTTAAACCGCAACTTGATTTTTGTGGACAAAGAAAACGTATAATTTAATATTTTCAGTGCTCTGTTAATATCTAGTCCATACACTGCCCAAAAACCTTAAGGACAAGTTTTCTATGGTCAGTAGCTTCGACTGTGTATTGTCTGTCAGTCAGTTGAATAGCACCAGAAAAGGATTCATTTTCTCCAGTGGGAATCGAACCCACAACCTGTCGCGCTTACAGTTGCACACTGGTGCCACGACTTGTATTAAATCACATTTTATGTTTGTATACGGTTTGTTCCGCAAATAGCAATGTAGATGGAGAGAGCTCAGCTCAGGAAAAAGATGTTTCTTAAACCCTGTTTTCTATTTAATCCAATTGTAATCTTACAATATATCTATATACTAATATCTTTGAAGCACATATACAACCAATGTAGGTATTTCCTATATAAAAATTATTCTTATACAAAGTATTTTAAAACACATTGTGATACAGTGCAACTGTCTCTTTACTAACAAAACACTTGAAACAAAGTGAAATTGGTTCCCTGAAGGAAATCGTAAATGTTAAATGGCTACTATAAGCTTCAAGTTTGTATCTAGACGGACATTTATGGACGAGATAGAAGGAAGTTGCAGATAGTATGTTTTTGGAAGTTAATAGATTTTGTCTAAATGGGAACGGAGTGTCTTAACACTAGGTTCCCAAGTCCCCCTGCCTACCCTGGCATGTGCGGGTGTGCGATTTATGCAATACTAGGGGATTCCGCTTAGCTCGCCAATCACCGCCTGCTTCGCGGTTCTGTACTGCCGTTTTTTTGAGTAAGCTTTTATAGAGTAGTTAAAATTGTGCTTTCATTTAAAGTGATGAAAACAAAAACTATATATAGGTGCCTGCAGAAAATATGTGACAATAAAAATTACACACGTAAAAAAAGTAAGCGAGAAAATGAGAACCGATAGTAGAAGTTTTATTCCAAAGCTATAATTTAAAATAGCACGAGCACGGTTTTTCAATATTTTAAAAACACATTGGCTTTGAAATTGTTATTTTTATTGATGGAACTATGCGTCTTATTGTGTTTGTATGCTTAAAGAATTTCTCTTAAAATAATTATTCATTTAATTAAATTGCCAATATTATGATATTGGATATCAAACAATTGAATAATCGAGGCCATCGTGGCACAGGAGCACAAGCGTGCCTCTGTAAAGGCGACAGTTGTGGGTTCGAACTTTGACCCGCTTGTGAGAATGATATTTATAATATTTTCAATTATCCCGTTCAATAGAGTTCCGCCACTTAACAAGCAAATGCCTTGAAACGGAGTGTTATAACTAAGTACTAGGATCTCTCTCTCTCTCTGATCATCCTACGCTGCTTAGTGCAAAATACAGCGTAAAACTAATAATTAAAATATTTTATTAAATTAAAGATTATCGAATGTATAGTAATTAAATACATTCATTATTATCATTATTTCAATATATTCCACTATTTTATATGAACAATAAAGGAAGACACGAATAGAAAATTCGCTTTGCAGTTATGATAGCCATCTTCCCCAGTTAAAACTATAAAATTCAAATATGCACGTATAGGGTAGTCTTGATATACGATTTCTCATTTCACTGCTCGCGTTCTCGTGGGGTTTGCGATAGGTATTACTTTCATCAGTACATGTTTTTTTATATGCTGGTGCTAAAAAAATATTTCATCTGGTAAAATTTTGACATTTGTTTGCAAAATATGACTAAAACACATTTTAAAGATACTCCATCAACTTAATTGATCCGATATCAGCTTATCTCTTTATTCCGACCTGAGGTGATTACAGATATTCAAATTTCCAAAGGGACCAACCATTAAGAGGCTTAAAATTTGGAAGTAAAATAAAAGGAAAACTTGGGTACCTTGAGAGGACAAATTACAAAATACTTTTATCTTGGAATAAAACTTAGGCCTTAATTACACTAAATGATAATAGTGAGTACGGTTCGTGAATATCAACGTTATGTTAAACTTGAAAACACCAATTTTGGAATTTAAATAACTAGGATATGATAAAAAAATGTAAGCCAATCTTTGTGTACAAAATCTAGAAATCTTTGAATTATAAATATCTTCTTAATCAAGAAATCTTCTAATTACCTCATTGGATTGTGCACATACAGATGTCTTCATCAGTAATATGTAAATAATTTTGGCGTAATGTCATGGCTTTTACAAATTTAATAAACAATAAGCCTAATATTTTTAAAAAATTTTAAACTTAATGTTGAAAATTATAACGAGATTTGTATCAGGTTAATAACATAAATGGTTAACCCAAAAAATACTTAGCTATTTTTTTAAAAAACACATTTCCTAAATTAGTTAGGTTTCGTTATCCAACCACCACCGTCTCCAAAAAAAAACCGAGTAATGTAAAACGTAACAAATGCAGGTTCGCCAAGGATCGTATTTTCTGAAAAATCCATTTCCACCATTTGTTGAAAGCTATCTTTACTATCACGTGCTTTATATAGGAAATAATTTAACAAACGTCCATAAAAGTGTCATCTCAAATACTCGTATTTTAACGTTACGACAGTTTCACGCTCCAGTAGTTTTACAGTTGTTTCAATTTTAGTACAATGGCAGTACAAGCTTTTAGTGTCTAATTCGTTTTTGGACCTATTTCTGTTCTAATCTATACTTCTATATTTATAATATACTAGTAATATAATGAAATTGCACATTTTGTTCAGTTGAACGCGCTTATCTCAGGAACTAGGTTAAAATTTTAAAACATATTTTTTAGACCATGAGTTTCTCGTAGGAATTTCGGAAAATTTTCTTTTAGTGCTTTGTTACACTTGGTTTTCACCGTTAAGTGAGTCACTTAGTAATAGACATTTTATATATAAGTAGCGCCCGCGTCTTCGCTTAATAGAACAAAATTATTATTTATTAAATAAACTGAATTGTATTTCTGCAAATTAACTGACTTATTCTAGTATCTTTATTCTAAATTTTAAGCTAAGACAAAATAGAATAAATTATTTGTTTCGTATATGTTCTGTAAAAAGCCATTTTTTGAACTCACATCTCTTGCCCCAATGTTTACTTTACTCATTGTAATACAATCTTTTTTTAAAAAGATCGTATTCAGATGTTCTATTCTCACAAGGGTAACGTCTAGACGTCGTACGTTTATCCTCCCTACAACATCACATATTTAAACTGGCCGAGACACTTTTTTAAATAAAACGTCGGCTATAAAAATACACCTGCTGTTTTTAGAGTATAAAATTGAAGACATTGGTTTGTTTAAGCCATATGGTAATTCTAATGTAAATTTTTATACGCTCACATTTCGTAGCTTCACAAAGACAACAAAGTTTTCTCTTATAAATTTTCAAGTTGTGGCGAATTTCCATATTTTTATACTGTAGGCTATTTAGTTTTGCCGCCCTTTAATTGACAATTCGTAGGTTATTGCTAGAACCTTACAATTTTACATGTGTGTGTGTGTGTGATCACATTTTTTTTATGTAATCTAATGTGTGAGTGTGTAATCGCATGTATGAATCTGTGGTCATTTGTGTGGATGTGTTATCATTTATATGGATGTGTTTTCGCATTCGAATTCTCATATGCGTTTCGCTTGCTGTAATATAAAAAACTAAAAAACACTTTGAAAGACAAGGTATATACCTATTGTTATTTTTTTTGTTTGTGCAGGTTACTTTTCTATCATATTTCAAGTACTTATTACTCCAAGATTCAGTTATCAGTTTATACTTGTAAAACGTCGAAACTATAAAAAAAAATAACAGCCAGAGACCAATATATGAAATTTCATTGTCTTCATGAGAAAGGTGGACGTCCAATATAACAACAAAACATCAAAGATAACAAAAACAACATTGTTTGAATGAACATTCATTCATTAATATGTGATTGATATAAATCTAAATTGATCACGGCCATTAACATAGTTAATGAGCGCGTCCTTATGTATAAACAAACAAGCCTTGCGTCTTGATTGATCGTGCCAACACTGGTTAAGTGCTTTTGGCTTAATTATTTAAGTAAAGTATGTACAATATTATTATTATATTATAGATATATACTAAGCGTGATGGTGTCACACTCGGAACTAAATGAATGTAAGAGTTGTGGTTTCGAAAAATAAAAAGAAACTCCGTCGTGAAGCAGGCATATAATCGTGTGACTGTTAACGTGACGGTTGTAGGTTCGATTCCCACTCAAGATATCATCTTTTAGTTTCTCGCACAATTTAAGTGACAAATTTTGCAGAATATTCGTTATTGTGACATTGTGACATATTGTATATAGTCATGACATGAGCTCGCGGACTTATTTTCTTAATTACTATAACAAATCGTAAAACACATAATACGTTAAGTAAATCCACAAATAGATTATAAAAATAATCCATTTTAAAAATATTTGAATTATTTTGGACAATCGTTTAAGAAAGTATTGAAGCACGTCTAAGCCCAATGAGGGATGTAAAAGGGGCTGGCCATCATCCGGCATCATGAATATTAATGAAAACATAAATGATGTTTCCGGACCTTTATTAACGTTGGGACCAGTTAAATTAAAGTGTATTTTTTACATAAAATTAGTATTCTTTGTTTTTAACCATTGTGTAAATAAAAGATGGCTTCTTAATTACTTTTCTTATCCAACAGCCATGGTATTATGTCATAAACACAGTTAAAACTTCTTAAAATTTTCGCAGAGATTCAACCAAAAACTCTCGTTTGATATCAAAATATACATATGTTTATAAAAAGTTCTGCACAATTTTATTTATTTACTTTAAATAATAAATTTATAATTCCCTTATTTAAATTAATTAAAATTAAATTACAAAAAGATGTCGATTCTTTAGAGTTTTTAGTGCTTTGTAGTGCATTTTGTAGTTAATAGTTAACAGTATCCCGCACATAGCAGGTTAGGCCGAGGGAACCTGGGAACATAGTACTAATACACTCCAATTGCATTATGCGCTTCGGTTCCCAACTTTCAATGGTGGAAGTCAACAAAATATTTGATATCCTCGTGTGGGAATCGAACCCACAACCGTCCCCTTGCGCCCTTGCGCCACAACGGCCTCATAAAAACTATTATAGAAATATAAACATTGTATAGAAATATAATCATTTACCACAACAAACTCGATCCTAAAAAAATTTAGGTAACCAACTTAAAAAGATATAATAAATATGTCTAAAAAACTTACATAATTGTACTCAAAAATACCTTCATCTTCAAATCGAACAACACAAATGTGTAACTTTAACGAGGCCGCAAGCGCAACGCTAAATATCTTTAACTTCGCTAAACTTCCTAATTCAACGTGAACATTAATTAATGTACGGAATTTCAAATTATATAATCTATAATGAATAATAATTAACTCTGTTTAAAAGGCTTATAATTATTTAATGACTCATAACCTCAAATTTGCCTTAAATGTGTAACTTTACTTTCCTTTTTTTTTACGCTGTATCCATAGCGGGGTAGGTAGATAGAATCGAGGAACCTAGTGTTAAGACACATCATTCTCATTAAGGCACTTCCGTTTCCTACTTTCGAATACTTCCATTTTGAACTTAACGCCGTTTCTTGCCTTGTTACCAGAGCAAAGTAAAATATTATAAATATTTCATGGCGAAATATCTAAAAGTATTTATTGAATCGTAGATTCATTAAAAGTAACTGTGAAAACGCACGATTGGAAAACGTAAATGTTAATATATATACCTATATTATATGTATGTATAAAATATTAATTTATACATTTATTTATACATTTATGTATAACTATAAAATTTTAATACAATAGATAAAATGGTGTTACTATTACATAGTTTAGATTTTTTATAAATATCAAGCTAAATTATCCAATTATTAAGTTTACATTAAATTGTAATCTACTGGTCTCATGAATAATAATTTTATCCTCAAAATTCAATCAACAATGGAATGATAGGAACATTTCACCACCATTCAATATTATTTGCGTTCGAATATTATGGAAATTACGTGATTTCTATATTTTATATATTTTTATATAGTTTGATTGTAAAATTGAATAATTTAAAATCATTTAATAGAAATGTATATTTAATTAATGGCTCTATTTATAATTAGACAGAAAACTTCAAAAATGACAATTTTGATTAAACTAGCGGCTTTTTTAAGAAACTGGAAATTTTCTTAGCTCTATCCATAGCTGAATAGACATAAAACATCGGGCGCCAAACGTTATAGTAACGACATACCTCTTTCGCCTCGTCCAATATCGTTAACCTCTTCATATGTATCATAAGGGATATTCACGGGCCTTTTAAAGATCTAGTACCTTCTTTAATATCATTATTCATCGATCAAAAGAAAGATCTTATCCTTTATATATACGTTATTTATTATTTCGATATTTTTGTATGTCAACGTTACATAAAAGCAAAAACATCGTAGTTTTCTAAAATAGACCCGGCGTTCTTCACCATAAGAATTAATTATAAGCATAGAAATTAATTATTTGTATAAACTTAACAAGAAAAGCACAGTGCCGAACATCGGATTACATCGATAAACAAAACACTTAAAATTAATTTGCTAAAACATCTTATCGAAGCTTATTTCGTTCTGTCAAGCTCTTTGTTACTCCAGTAAAATTATAAAAGTAAAATTATATAGAACTACCTTTTTTGATAACCATGCTACATAAGTCCAATTTTGTATTAAACAAGCGTATTTTGACATAACAAATAATAACTATCAATTAACATAAATAGGGTGCTTAAAACACATGCAAATTACATATTTGCAAACTGAACTAATAATATTTTATATTAAATGTTTATGAATTACAACAACTATTATTATGAATAATTATATAGCTATTGATTAATTTTGATGCTCTACACTTGTATGGAGTCAACATTTCAGTATTTGGTTATGCTCTACTGCATTGCGTATTAATTGTGGTATAACGCGCCACGTTATTATTGTTTTTTTTAGCTATACGGCCTGTGGTATCCCACATATAGCAGAAAAAGCAGAAGATAGTGTTAAGACACTTTATTTTCCAAATATTGAGACATTGTGTAAGTGGTGAAACTTAATACGACACTGTTTACCAAAGAAAATGAAAATAATTAATTTCTCTGAATAGAAATCGGACCCATACAACCACCAGACACCGGTACCCCACGATGGCCTCTATTATATTTTTACTTATTACATTTATATTTGCTTACTTTTTTATATTTATCCCTTCTTCATCTTTATCCACATCCAGAAAAAGCAAACATGTAATTTATTTAAGTACAAATGTAATTTTAATTCACAAAATATAATTCAATATACAATTTGGATTAACATTAACAAACATATTATTCCAATTGAAACGCTTATTTTCATTGAATATGCTAAAAATGCGAAAATTTATTTCAAAAGATATATCCTGAAAATATCCTCAAAAGAAGCTTACACTGAATTCTTAGGATAAACCGCGTGGATTTCATTCCTTACAGCCTCCTATTTATAAAGATTATTATAGACGGTCTGAAATATATTGACTTTGAGACAGACGTTGAAAGGGACTTAAATTGTTACATTTAAATGAAAAACTTTTTTGGGGCTCTCTTGAAGATTAAGCTTTATTTAGTCACTTATTATAATTCTAGCGACCGATCCCTACTTCGTTTGAGATAATTACTTTTATGAAGTTTTGAATAAGATCTGATAAGTAGACAACTGTGTAAAAATATTTCAAATTGGCCAGATGTTATTTTTGTTGATCTTTCATTGGGCAAAGATTTAACAATTAAATTAATGTTATTTACTTCTTTTTAATCCTGTTACTTCTTTATAACTTCCTTCTTTGTTCATCTATCTACTACATTTAAATATTTAAATGTAATAGATAGATTTTTCTTAATACATTTAAATATAAAGTAATGTTTCAATTTTAATATGGTAATCAATAAGTAAATCTACATTATTCAATCTTTTTCATTTTCAAAATGATTGAGATAATAATTTAAAATATTTCACATTATGGTACATTTAACAGAGTTAATTCTATTTAAGAAAAAGAGGGATTTTATTTAAGACATGCTATGCGAGACGAAGGTAAGTTAAATGAAAAACGAATAACCTGAACATTCTCATCGCTTACATAAAAGCTTAATACCTTTCAGTGTAATACCCGGAGGAGATTAAAAATAAAAATGCCTTACAGTTCAATACAAACTCAGACAAAGGATTTTTTTGCCTTTTATAGTAGATTTGTTTTAGTACTATTGTGATAACTTATACATTTTTTTGTTATAGCTTCACGTTGTGTCCGCGTATAGACAGGAGGCAGCGGGAACCTGATATTAAGACATTGCGTTACCCACTTTCTGCCCACTTCGAGACATTGCGTGAAGTAGCGGAACTCAGAGCCTCTTTAAGTTAACATTAGTATATTTTATAAACAATAATAGAAATTGCTTTTTTCTAAAATAGATTAATTAAATCTTTCCAACCAAACCATAGAAGGGCTTAAAAAGAGGATGTAGATTTAGTACAAAGAAAATAAATTAATCTTACTAACGGTGCTGGTATGTATTAAAACGAACACTTCGAGTATTTCTTTTTCTAGTGGTATTTCAATCCAGATGTTCCTGGATTAAATTTTTTACTATCTGAATACATTATTAATGATAATATCCCCTTACTTGTTTTCTTTGTTTCTCGATCTGATAAAAAATGTTCTTTTATAATTTTAATGGGAGCCTTTAAACAATTTCAACTTTGCTTTCCTAAAACATATTTTTATTTACTTTTTTTTCATAGTTAGCAAACTAAATACTCGTACATTTATATTCCCCAAAGAAATAAAATATCATATTTTAAAAATAAAGCTGTAAATATAGATGACGTGATCGATCTCGACCTTCACTCGGTGGAGAGAAATGTAACGTAACACCACATCCAATACAGTAAGTAACTAATAGCTTTGAGACAAGAACGAGCTTAAAGGGTTTTTACTGTCTCCAGTCTCGAGTTACTCTTTCGTTTGCTTGTTATTGCAAAAGATAGAAGGTTCCAATAGTTTATAAATAAACAATTGCTGCAACAGTGACGTAATTGCATTTTTTAAACAAGTTAAATATTTAAATGTATGCAGAAAGACTTTTACTTTGATTGAGTCTTATGAAATATTTTTTAAATGTGCTAATATAGCATTATTGTATCCTATAAGCTGAGTATTTTAGATGCAATGATGATGATGGAATTATAGCGCTTTGGTAAGGGTGGTGTTGAGTGGCGGTACTTAAGAGCGCTGTCATGTACTGACGGAAAACGATAAATTAAGTGTATTGATGCTAAGTTCTCTCTAACTGGCTACTCTGCCATTGTGTATGAAAAAATGTAACCATATCAATATTAAAAAAAAATTTCATTATATTTGTTAATCTAGCTTTTCTTTGATTTTTTCCGTTTCTGAGATTGGCGTGAACAAACGCACGGTCAAACAGACAAAAAAATATTTACAATTTTTTTTTATTAAATGCCACTAATAACATTTTTTAAATACATTTATATATTCCATGTACAGAGCATAGATACAAAACTATAATTTAGTACCAGACTACCAGTTATTAGAAAATCGATAGAAAAAGATGAAAAAAGTATGATATTCACAGTTTGTATGATGAAAGAAGTATGATATTCACACTTAAATTGATATGAAAGTAATTTATGTCTTCTGAAAGAGGACGCGAAGCCGCCGTAGATAGGAACTAATGATGCCATCCGTCTCTGTCTTTAACACGAAAAAAATGAAATGTAATCCTGCACGTAATGTTACAGCACTTAGGAATGTTTTTGGAAGAAAACGTAGGTAACATTTTAGATTATTTTGTACTTGCTCGTAAATCACGAGTCAGTCAACTGCAATTGCCGTAGATAATTTGAAAAAGTATCATTACACCTTTTTTGAAACCACACCCAAAATAAAGTTTTATTAACATTTTGTTAGCACCTTTAAACTTGTTGTCAAGACATTTCGTTCCCGTTAAGACACATGCGTTCCCTATTTTCCGCCGAATTCTAAAGGCATTTCAGTGACGGAACTCAATGCCGCGTTTAACATTCGACTCGATATCTCCAAGCGTTCCTGAGATGAAGGCTCTTTACAGACAGACAGATAGACAGACAACAAAGTGATCTTTTTTCCTAAACTCTAATTAAACGTTTATAATAGAAACAATAAGTTGAACTTAGACTTACATCTAAAACACTAATTTACTACTATTTTACCACTAATTTACTACTAATTTACTACTCAAAGTTTATATGCAAAAAAATAAATAATTAAATTAACAAACGGAAAGGGAAAAAGTCATTTAAATTCCACCAAACACTCTTTTATTTATCCAATTTTTAGTAACTTAGTAATCTATCATTTTGATATTTGATTCAAAATATTGAACTCTGATTAACTTTCGACTACAACGGTTATCATCAATCATTTTCATTTTTCAATTGTCTACGTAGAAAATAAAGCAATATTTTCAATACAGTTGAAATATTAATTAAAAAAATCAATCATCGATGAGTTAATTTATCTAATAAATTATATCTATTATGAAATGAAAAGAAAACACTATGGATTGAAAGTGCGCGTCGCAGACAAAGAATCTCAATCTCAACAGAGCCTGGGACTTGCCTTGGAACCCAATGTAGACAAATTGAAATATGTCATCTCCCTACCTGATCAAATTTGAAATATCATACTATCACTGCCTCTGAATTATGACCTAAAAATAAAATAATAATAGTACAGATTACGACGAAATTTCTTAAAAGATTTTACGTTATATTATAATATTTTTCAATGAAAACCCCCTGTATATTCAACAATATTACAATATTCGATAACTGCGAGAATTCGAAGCATCACAACAAAGGGTTGTATGTTAGTTGGCATATTTGAACCATTTAGCCGCTATATCAAAGTCAATACACATGATGTAAGGCATGTAGGGGGAGTAATTAATATGATGTTATGGGGGTAGTACGTGTATCAACATAATGTGATGTTGTGTTAAATAATAGTAAGGTTAATTTTATTTAATTAATACTAAAGTTAATTAATTGTAATTTAGTTATCTTTATAGAATTTTCCAAATATTAACGAAAGTACTAAAATGTTTATTTTAGCACCAATACTTAAACCAGTTAAAATTAAAAAATTAAATCAGCTTCACGCTGTATCCCGCACATAGTAGGGTAGGCAGAGGAAACCTAATGTTAAGACGAGAATTCGACGAATTCTGGAGGCATTGCGTGTTGAGTGGCAGAACTCAACGCCACACTTTGCCCCGACACCAGAGCGAAGAAATGTAAATATAAACGTACATAAATATTTCGCTTCCTCGAGTTGGGATCGAACCCACAACCATCGCGTTAACAAGCTAACGTTAACGCCTTAACAAAATTATCCAGTGTTAAAAAAAGTTTAAAAAATATTTAATTTGATTAAGAAAAGAAATTTCTTTAATATAAACGAACGAACGAAGAAGATACAATGTTATCTCGAAATTTTGACTCGACACTAATTAATTACAGTCTATTCACCACCGAAAAAGTTCTTTAATAAATGTGGACATTCATTTATTCTCTCTTTATTTAATTTCCTGTGACAAGTTAACGCGAGTGTATTGTGATTTAAGAAATCTATTGAAACAGACAAAAGAAACGGATTCTGTTTCGTGGACGAGAGCTCTCCAAGTGACATCAAAGTGGAGAAGTGATTTCAGATCTTATTACTCAATTCGACATTAGTTTTTAGTATTTACTGTAATATGATATAAGATTTAGACATTTATATTATTTTTTTATATTTATATAATAAACGAAAAAAATAATCCTGAAAATTGAAATTATTTTCTAAATGTTTCATTACAATGCGAAACGAGAAACTGTTTTTATTATTAGATGAGCTTAGTTCTTATCTATCTGTGTAATATTTTTATCAATATTTAGCGCTTTGGATAAAAAAAAGGTACTTTCTTCACAATTTTATTCTCGTGACGTTTTAAAACTTTCAAATTTCTTTCACGCTTACTGAACACATAGAAGTAGCATTACACTCATACCTTAGATTAGCACATTTAAAGCGGTAATAAAACATAAGATATAAGATGCCACATTCAAAATGTACGAATTTAGCGCACAATTTAATGATACCGTAAGCTTATAACGTAGCGCAGCCTTTAAATATAATTTCACGAAATGAAGCAAAATTGCAAATGAACATTGAAATAAGTAAAAAATAAGAATGAGCTTCATTTTCTTCTCGTTTCTCATTTACCTTTAAATTGTGGCTTTCTACTTGGTTTTATTATAGAGTGCATTATGTGTTAAATGTAGGAGAAAAAATTCTACGTCGGCGTCGGTCAAAGTGGGTGGCACATTTCTCTACAACCTAGTGCTTAAGCTTTTCAGTAACACGTTAAAGTCTTTTGCCATTTTACATTTTGTTTTTCATTTATGTATATAGTTTTATCCTTTGAGAATTATAATATCATTAGGCCTGGAATATACCTGGAATATATCTGGAATATACGTATAACTACTCTCGTATATCATTGCAGTATTTAATGTAGTTAACTATACTACAGTGTAGGGATATATGTATAGAAAACTATCGTTGCGACAGTTTAGGTAGTGATACTTCTGTTATCAGTTGCGCAACAATGGGTTGAATAGTTCCCTATCGAGTACAAAGATTAGCTTTAATCTGTTGAGACATATGGCTGGTGAGAATGGTTAAAAAAACTTAAAAAAGTACTTAAAATAATACTTATTTTGAAATTTTATTAAATTAAAGGTTAACTTATGTTAACTTATTAATTTTTTGTACTTAGGTTACATATCAAAATTGAATTGAATTTTTAAATGGTAAATTCTCAATGCAAGTTCACTTTCATATAAAAATTTCTACATGATTGCTCTGGTTTTCCACAATCAATCTACTCATTAGAGATCATACTATTACCACTTAAATCTCCACCCATACACCATTTACTAAATATTACGAGTAAAATGCAGAACTTAACGCCATGTTGAATTTATTTATGTAAATAATGTTAGATAACCATTTCAGTTGTGTGTACGTAAGTGAGTGAATCGGGCATGCAAGGCATTTCGGTCTGAATCAAGTTACTGTTACTATTGTACCAATTCAGTTTAACCAAATTTATTACATCCTACGATTTTAGTCGCATACTATATATTGTTTTGATTTGACACTAGTGTGGCGCAGGTGCACAAGCATGAGACTGTAAACGCCACAGGTTCAGAGTTCAAGTCCCACTCGGGGGAATTAAGTATTTAATATTTTCATTTCCTCATGTTGATAACGGGGCAAAGCTCGATGTTTCGCCACGCAATACTTCAAAAATTCGGAAGAGGAAACGGAAGTGTCTTAACTCTAGGTTCCCAGGTTCCTGTGTCTACCCCGCTACTATGAGCGGGACTCAACGTGGAGTTACATAAATATTAAAAAGCAGCTTAACCTGTAAATGGTAACATCCCTCCAACTCACACTCCCAGTAACATCAGTCTATGAGACTAAGTTATTTTTTTGTCTTCTGCATTTAGAGTGTAGAAGTTCAGTAAAAAATTCGTGTTTAATTTTTACTAAAACTTTATTAAATTAAATATGACAATATCAATAAAGATCACAAACGAATCGAACAACACAAACAAAACTAATGTATGACAATATAATATAATACAAACAACAATGAGAATAAGAATATAATTAAAATTTTTTAATATTTAAAAATGAAACAAAATAAAATTTGAAGATTTTTATACTTTATTCGAAATCAATTAAAAGAAAAACAAACTTACAAATTTTGTACACACGTATTACAAATTTTTTTGGAGCATTCTAAGCAATTAGGTGTATCGCACTTTACACATTTGTAATTAGTCATCCTATTTTTTGCATAAGGACAATAACGACAGTTTTTTCTTTTTTCTAATCTGTCAGTTTTATCTAATTTCTTGCTTTGACAAGGTTCTCCTTTATTATCTTCAGGATGAATGGTTTGTTTTATTATTTTTTTAATTCCTCGGGCAAATTTGGTATGTTGAGTCGAGTCTCCATGTGTCTTCTGATAAGGCTGAATCCGATTTTTTTCAGGAAATTAAATCTATCAGTTTTTGTTGTGCTGTGAATATTGGAAAATAGAACATTGCTATTGGTACAGCCCAAAGAAATGAGGTGGTAAAAAATCGGAAACCGTCTGATGGGCGGATATTATTATAGACACTTCCAGTAACATTAGTCTAAGAGGCGGAGCAATTACTTACCTTTGGAGTAATATCCGTCCCAAAGGCGGTGTTACTTATTTTCAAATTGCAAATTTATAGTGAAGCACAAAACTTTCATCAAAGGTAAACAAACACAATCAAGGTGATGGATCAACTGAAGCATAGCTGGAAGGTGGAGGTTTCAACTTGACGTTTACGCCGTCTAGCGGCAAAACTGTTAAGCTAATCCGTCCTACAGACGGATATTACCGTTTACGGGTTAATTAATTTTTCCGCTGGATATAGTTTTGTTAAATGGCAATACGCATTGAACCACACAAAATCAGCAAAATCAATATTTATTTCCAATTTTGATCATCGTAATAAACGCACCTTATCGACATAACAGTGTCACTTCAAAACGTAGTAAATGAATAATAATATTTGTATATAATATACGAGTATGTAGTTCCACCGTTGACCAGAGTGAAAGATTAATCGAACATAAACAGCCAGCTGTTTTGCTTCCACCACTTGAAACACTCAACTAAAATATACAGCACTAAGAAGCTTTTTAGTTTGTGGCTTAAGGTTTAAGGAAAATAAATTTGATTTTTGATTTGAATTTTAATTTATCGCTCAAGAAGACAGCGGGGACCCGCTAGATTCAAAGGGTGCAGGACCGGACAGAGTGGCGAGCATTGGGGGAGGCCTACGTCCAGCAGTGGACTTTAAATGAATGGATGGAATTTATCGCATTTTGTGCTCCTGGGCCATTACTGGCCTCTTGATACGTTAAAATCTTTCCTACAACCTCCCTGTTAATATGCCCTTAGGCTTTCGCCTTTAAATTTATTTTTTATTTTCATATATTTTTTTTAAAAATGAAATTAATTAATTAATGATATCTTGATCTAATTTTACTAAATATTGCAGAGGACGTCCATTATCCTGTTAGAAGGCCTTTTGATGTTAGCGAATCAAAATGAATTGCTTCTTTTTTTATACATACATTAGCATAATATGAAATGAATTTTGCTTGGAGCGTATCTTATTATTTGTTTCAGATGGACGGTACTATTGCTGTATTTTTGTATATTTACTTGGAAAATAATTTTAGTACTCTAATATGAAATTACTTTTTAAATAATAAAAACTGGTATCATTTTATTTATGTGACAAAAACGTGCTATCTAACTAACTCACTCACTAACTATTCTCATATTTATTTTTCAAAAGAATTTAATAAAAAAAAATTATGAAATAAAATAATATTTTAAAACATCTATTTTATAATTGATCACAACTACAGCGTACTAGACTTATTACTTATTTTAGTAAATTTTGGCAGAGATAATCTGAAACTTAGTGTTAAGACGCTCCGTCTCGCATTAAGACGTTTCCGAATCTTTCTGCCGAATCCAGGAAGCATTGCGTGTTGCGGAACTCAACGCCGCGAACCAGAATATTTATCTTCAGCAATATTCGTACACTGTTCTTAAATATAGAAACAAGTGCTTCAGGAAATACGAGATGCAATAAAAATGGTCGTCAAATAAAGGGAGGAATAAATCTTCAGATGCAATAACCTTCCGTCGAAAGCTCTCGATCTACAGTAACACCTTTTACGAGCGTATTTCAGTGGAAATGAGATAAATTAGCTTAGTTTTATGTAATAATAATGTATTTGATTAGCAAATTAATATATTAATGTGTATATTTTTAATATAACTCTTCCAAATTTTTGTTATTTCCGCTATATCATTCCGCTTATCACTTTCCGTCTAATTCTGGAGGCACTGTGAGAGAGCGAAAAATATGAAAATATTAAATATTTAATTTCCTCGGGTGACAATCGAACCCACAACCTGTCGTGCTTACAGTTGCACGCCCATGCCCCTGTGCCACAAGTGACCTCTCAATTTAACTGTATATTATACTTACAAATTCAAAGGATTTATGTTCTATTAAGACCAGATGCTGGGTTTGCCACCGAATATTACTTATTGTATAAAATTATTATAATTCATAGCAACTAACTATCTCCAAACAGTAAAGCTACGCGTTTAGGATATTCCAAGTCCTAAAGCGACGTAGTAATTGTAGCCTAAAATCAAATTACGACCACGCCATTAAATATATTTTCCCCACTACAGAATTTCGGGAAGGCACTAAGTGTTTATTAACGTCACAGGTTTATGAGTCCATTATGGTTTACGAAATACTTAGAAGACAAATAGAACTAATTTTTTTCAGGCTCACGCTGCATCCCGCTTATAGCAGGGTAGGTAGATGGAACCTAGTGTTGAGATACTCCGTTCTTCACTTTTCTTGATAAGTGGCGGAACTTAACCCCGTGCTTTTGCTTTGGTATCAAATCGAGGTCAATGAAAATATTCATAAATAAATTAAACTGTCGTATCAGCCTACAATACCAAAAATTATGCATAAATGCTTATATCTTTTGAATGCATTGACTTAGTTTGATGACGATTTTTTCTTTCAAGGCCTTGTACATCTGAATATTTGATATTAATTCCTCCACCCCAAAAAGGTACAGAAGCCTAAAAAATATTAAATTTATTAACAGATTTTCTCCATTTTATAATATTCTAAAGAGATTAATAGAAAATTACATTTGGTATGGAATAATTTAATCGGGATCATTTTATTGATAAAAAGATCTAAATTTATCATCAAATTTCATTCATCAATTTTTAAATATACTAGTTAATATTTAGCAATAACAGTCAATAAGCTCGTGTATTTTCTACTCAAAGCGAATATTGAACTAGAAAAGTTTGAATTAGCTGGAAACAGAACGCTGCAAACTGCAGTTTGCAATAAAAGCATGAAACCTAACCGATGCGATTAC